>JAECUM010001553.1:0-129922 GCA_016617855.1 Megalonaias nervosa
TGCCAGGACAGTGGAAGTAGAGTGCCTTGCCTTGAGTCACATAAAAGACTATAGTGTGCCAGGACAGTGGGTGTAGAGTACCTTGCCTTGAGTCACATAAAAGACTATAGTGTGCCAGGACAGTGGGTGTAGAGTACCTTGCCTTGAGTCACATAAAAGACTATACATTGCCAAGACAGTGGGAGTAGAGTGTATTGCCCAGAGTCACCTAAACGACTAATAAGTGCCAAGACAGTGGAAGTAGAGTGCCTTGCCTCGAGTCACATAAAAGACTATAAAGTGACAAGACAGTGGGAGTAGAGTGCCTTGCCCTGAGTCACACATTGTGGTAGCTTACTCAGACCAAGATAAAACCATCACCCAATGATGGTCAACCACTTATGTTCACATGTGCCAAGTCTGGGGATCAAATTCAGGACTGCAGAGAACCCAAACAAAATCATCATCCTGGGTATGATTTTAGGAAGGCATATTTTTTTATTCCTGGTATATGTAATACAGTTTGTGCCTGTGAGAAAGATGTGGAATATATCTATACCACATGAATGTGCTCAGTGACACTGTAGGTGATGTTATTATGTTTATGATGTCATAAATAACTGCAGTGTTTCTTCTTTAAATCCATTAACTGACCTCTTCCAGGCTTGAGTTGAAAAGTTGTCTGATTCTGAAGGTGGAGTCGGCCAAGAGTGGTCATTACTTGGATAGGCATAGTGGCACCAAATCCCACACATTCTTAAGTTTCTACTTCCACTCATTCTTGGAAACATGCTTTTTTCAAGACCCTGCAAAACTAATAGCCACTTATACCTGTTCACCATTCGAGTGATTATGAAGAATTTTCTCACACAGGGGAGAATACTTAAGATGTATTTTTATTTCTCACACAGGGGAGAACACTTCAGCTGTATTTCTATTTTTTACAGATGGAAGTTTACTCCAGCTGTATTTCTGTCAATTTCTCACAATAGGTATGTGTACAATCAAACCTATCCTAACAGTCACCATTACTCAGTGGTCACCTGTTCACAACTGCCATTCTAATTTTCCCCTGGCAAATTTCCTCAAGGTCAAGGTCACAGCAAGTGATATTGCAAGTCAGTGGCCTGTTTCCTTATCCTGATATTTTGATGAAAGTTTACCAAGATCCATGCATTATCATAGAATAGCCAAGTTCATTAGTAGGGAAACTGTCACAAGACAAGCATATTATGTGCTGTTTCTGGTACACTTGTTATTTAAGAGCTGTTTATTTTTATACTGAAATTTCCACAGAAGTGGATTTTTTTTCAAGATATCAATTTTATGGTCATATTTTATTTAACCAAATCTATCACTGAAGTTCTTGATGTTGGTTTAGGATGTCGTGGATTTTTTTTGAGTTTATGTTACTGTGAGAACATCTCAGTTGATAATCTGAAGCCTGCAAAATTGGATTTACATATACTCACTTATAAGTCGAGCCCAACTGTAAACACCAAAGACTCCGATCTATCATCACATTATGTGCCAGCAAATCTGAGTCTGTGTTATTTGTTATACTGAATATTCCTAACAAACTGCATAGACCCAGATCTGCCAGCACATTATGTGATGAAAAATCTGAGTCTATTCAGTTTGCAATTAGACTTAACTTATAAGTGAGTATAGACAGTATGATTACATTCGGAGAAGTAAAATTGTGTGATGGTAAATCTGGGTCTGTGCAGTTTGAAGTTGGACTCAACTTATAAGTGAATACATAGGGTATGATAAAAATTGACTTGGCCATTGTGGAGATGAAATGGAAACATAGGTGTTCTATATGGTGGTTTAGGAAGTCGCACAATTCCCAGTGGAACCACCGTAGTCACAGTTTTCATGCAGTATGGCCTAAAAGACATTCCTGTTAGTTTGATTAAAAGTGGCACAGCTGTTCAAGAGAAAAAGTTGAAAATAGCTTTTCCACATGGTTACAATGGAAGTTTATTTTTGCTAGGTTACTCAGAGTGAAAAAAATTCCAAGAGGGCCAGTCCTAAGAAACATTCCTTCCAAATTTGATTAAAATTGGCTCAGCTGTTCTGGATCAGCTAAAAACAGGTTTTCCAAATAGTTGCTTTGGAAGCCACAATTTCAGGGAACCACCTCAAATAATTTTGGTTTAGTGCAGAGCTCTAAAAAACATTCCTGCAAAGTATTATCCGAATTGACTCTGGTTGAAAAGTTGAAACTAGCAAATGTGGATGGATGGACAGATGCAGGGTCATGCCATTACTTTACTTTGGCCAGGTGAATTTTAAAATTAAAATTTTTCAGTCTATAATCGATCAGTAGAAGAATTCTAATGATTGATAATGAAATGTTAAGGTTCTACTCAGGGGTTTGGGGGGTACCACTTGTTACAACTTGCTAGTCTTTAATTAAGTAATGAAAAGAACAAAAACCAACAAGTTTAGTAAAATTAACAAATTTATTTCCCCAGAATACAATGTGAAAATTTATAAAGAACTTAACAGTATTGCGAATGAAATCCCAAATAGTTCTATAAGTTATATCACAAATCCAAAAGTAAAGAGTATTCCAGATGAATTCCAACAGTGTTCCAAATGAATTTCAATCTTGAATGTGTTGATGTACTAATAGCCTGGAATAGTGTTGATATGCCAACAGTCTTGATGTATCACAATGATACAATCTAAAATGTCTCTAAATGAATTCAGTCTTAGTGATTTAGTATGAAAGCATTAATGAGCATTTTGTAATTTCAGTGAATAATTTAAATAAATAAATCTGCTCAAATTACAACACAACTAAAAGACTGACCCAATTTTTCACAAAATAAACTGGTACTCATGTGGCTTCAGTTTTGCTAGTAGCCCTCTGAAACAAACAGGAGATCTCAGGATCACGGGCAAAAGTCCACACACAATGCAAATTAAATATGCATAACACACTAAAAAAAGGAAGGTACAGGGCAAAGTTGTTGGCATTTAAAGTCTCAGTGGAGAGAAAGATAACGTGTACATCTTATACCTACTTGGGTCATTTTTTGTTTCATTTGCAGACCATTGCTTGTCTGCTTACACAACTGTTTCTGTGTGCTCAGAAAATGAACTTGAACAAATCACACCAACTTGGCCTGTTCTTTAAATATAGATGACTTTTAAAAAAAAAAAAAAAAATCACCACTTAAGTGAAAGTCAGAACAGCCATGAAGAGCTAGCAGTCTTCTGAAAGATGCATATCAGAAGCAAGGTCCAGTAAGAATTCTCAAGTCAACATCAACCCTCACCATTCTGAATGAAGAAAATATGTTCTTTACTCTCTCCACAAGATATACACATTCCTGGGAATACCAGCAGGGAAAATTGAGGGAATAAATTTGAACTCTGTGAAAAATAGTGAAACCAGTGGGGAACATTGGGGGAATATATTTGTACCCCGTGAAAAATAGCGAAACCAGTGAGGAAAATTGCGGGAATATATTTTTAAACCCTGTGAAAAATAGTGAAACCAGTGGGGAAAATTGGAAGAATATATTTTTAAACCCTGTGAAAAATAGTGAAACCATTGGGGAAAATCAGGGGAACATATTTGAACCCTGTGAAAAATAGCAAAACCAGTGGGGAAAATCGGGGGAATATATTTATTAAACTCGGAATCCTATGCAAGTGTGAAACTCCTGAACCTAACCAATTCTCCAGCCTCCTGAACCTAACCAATTCTCCAGCACTATGAGTGGCACATACAGATTTGGATGGGATGGGTGGATGGACAAATAAATGGATAGATAAACATAAACTACAGATAGTCTGACATGTACAAGATCTCTGTCAAATCTATGACCATATTCATCATGGGGGTGTATGTAAAACAGACAAGAAAATATCATGAAGGTTATATGATAAAAACTTTATTATATACAAGTCCAACAAATTCTGAGTAATTCTCAAAACATAAATAATAAAAAGGCATGTGAAAATAACATTATAATAACGGGTTCTTACTCTCTCCATGTAAAACAAAGCTTATTGGCTGAGGGAGGAAAAAAATGCAGCCTGACAACCAATAATTCTACCTCATCACTGTAAACAAACTTAAATTGACATTTTCAGTAGATTTGTTGGTGGATGGGAGAGAACAGAGTAATTCCAGAACTGATGATATTCAATGAAAGCTAGTATGACAAGAGACAGAAATATTCAAGTTTTCTTGATCAACAACTTCTGGATAACTGTTATTATGAACAAGTAAAACCTAATGTAACAAGGTGACATGATCAGAAACCACAGTGAATCAATGGTTAACATGTAAACTCCTAACCAGAAGGCGTAAATATCTGGCCAGACCATAGTGTGTTATCCCTGGGCCAGATCAGACCATGGTGTTATTCCTGGGCCAGATCAGACCATGGTGTGTTATCCCTGGGCCAGATCAGCCAACATTGCGTATCCCTCCGGGTCAGGTCATCCACCATGGTGTATCTTGCTGTGCAAGGCACTCTTCCTTGCCACAATATAACATGTCATGTCTTGGTTTGGTTCAGCCTGTTTTTTACAGCACAGCAACACCTCAAAGATATATAATACAAAATCAAGTCAAGTGCTCACCCATTAAGATGCACCAAGGTAACTTGTCCAATGTAGGGAGTGAACCTGCATTCTTCTAGTCCCAGGTCAAATGCCTTGCCATTCAAGACTAACCAATCAGTGAACGATATGTTCCTTCATGAAAGCAAGTATTGGTAGTGGTGAGAGCTAAAGCATTTGATTTTGAATCCAACATTAGAGGGTTTGAGCCAGCATAAAGGTAATGTTTTGATCCTTTTGCCTTACAGATCTACATACACTGCGATGAAGAAAAACGTAAAACGAGCTCAAAGTCACAGAGCAGTTATATGCTCCATAATTTTTTATTAAGCACTTTAATCTTATTCTGTACACATATTTGTCAGTTTGTGTGAATTGTCTTAATTTCTTTATCATAATAACAATAAATGTTAGTTGGTTTGTTTTATGGTACGGCAATATGAGAAGGCTATTTAATACCTAGATAACTGGAGTCCAGAGCCCTGTCCAGGGGACACAATATGGCAGCTAGCCCAGATTGATCCAACTACAAGAACTGAACCCACGCCCAGTCTGACACATTAACCACTAAGCCACTGCTGCACATCACAATAAATGATGGTACATCAGTACTTAGATAAAACACTAATTCCTAAACAGAATTTAATAACGCTTTTAAAAGTGAGTTTGTTGAATGCAAGTTATAAAAGGTAGTTTAATAAAATTTTTGAAAGTGAGAATTTGTTGATAGAACTTATAAAAAGGAGAGTTTCTTGACAGTGATGAGGTATTATTAAGAATGGAGATAACCAATAGGATGTGCAAGCTGTTACAAAAAAGGGAAATAACTCTGGAGTAAACAAATTACCTCCCTTACGAGAGGAGTGCTTCATGCTCAAGAATTAGTGGAAACAATATCAATATAAAGATGCTTCAAAGAATGAATACTAAATTCTGACAAAGCTTAGCATGCAAAATATATTAATCTAGCTTGAGTTTATAACATCTCCAATGACCCATATCAATGACAACCAGTAACAAAGTGAAATTATTTGTCTTGTGAATGAAAAATACAACCAATGAGTATAATGCACTCGATCATTTTAAGTTTTACACAGACACTTTCAAAATATATCATATGCCAAAGCTTATTCAAAACATTTCATTTAAATATGTGCGACCTTGCAAAGGAGACAAATACATGTACCTAGCTGAGAACCCCTTGACACTAACCATGTTTCCTGACTTGTATGCTAAAACCTAGCTGGGGACCCCTTGACACTGATGATTTTTATCTCCTGATTTTTGTATGCTAAATACCTAACTGAGGACCCCTTTGCACTGACCATATCTTTCTTGATTTGTATGGCAAAGACTTAACTGAGGACCCCTTTGCACGGATGTTTCTCGAGTTGTATTCTAAATGCCTAGCTGAGGACCCCTTATCACTGTGTTTCTCAATTTGTACACTAAATACTTAGGTGAGGACCCCTTCACATTATGTTTCTCAATTTTAATGTTAAATGCCTAGCTGAGGACCCCTTCACACTGATCATATGTTTATTGATTTGTATGTTAAATGCTTTGCATAAGACCCCTTGCCACTGACCATATGTTTCTTGTTTTGTATGCTAAATACCTAGCTGAGAACTCCATGGAATTGACCATATGTTTCTTGTTTTGTATGCTTGGTATTAGAGTCAAATCCATGTCATTATAAAGTCAGCTCTCTGTAATTATAAAATCAGATCTGTCATTAGCAAGGTCCAAAGTCAGCATGGAAGAGCTTCATCCTAATTACTTAGGCATACTCAGGTTCAAAATAATATCTAACTCAAACCTTCCAATCACTTGAGGAAGTAAAGCACCATGAGAATACATTCGAGAGCCAAAATGGAAACATTTCAGATCAACTATGACTGTGTGAAAAGCCAAAAAAATAAGTATTGTATGTTGATCCTGGTTGATGTTTTTCTTCTTACAAAGTGACAACTGCACTTCTTACAGCATTAAAAATTTATCTAATGTTGTAAACAGATGGAAAAACAGTTTTAATAATACAGAAAATACCTACTTAAGGCATTGAGCAGGCATAAAAAAGTTTGGATCTCAAGTTCATTCACAACCCTATCATTGTACAAACCATTCAAACAATGTGAAGCATTTATTGACCATACTATGCAATAAAGGACCCCTGAATGTGTCATTGTTCTTGTATTGGCCTTCCCATGTACCAAAGGTAATTGATTGACCCTGTAATGTGTCTTGGTTCTTCTTATGTTGGACCTTCCATACAACAAAGACCACTGATGGCTCTGTAATGTTCCATGAGCCTCATAATAGTCCTGCATTCTGTAATGCATCATGGAGCATTTACCAGCCCTGTAATGCCTCACAAAGAATTTATTAGCCTTGTAATGCCTCATGGAGCATTTACCAGCCCTGTAATGTATCATGGAGCATTTACCAGCCCTGTAATGCCTCACAAAGAATTTATTAGCCTTGTAATGCATCATGGAGCATTTACTAGCCTGTAATGCATCATGGAACATTTACTGGCTCTGTAATGCATCATGGAACATTTAATAGCCCTGTAATGCATATTGGAGCATTAACTAGCCCTGTAATGCATCATGGAGCATTTAGTAGCCCTGTAATGCATCATAAAGCATTTACTAGCCCTGTAATGCCTCATGGAGCATTTACCCGCCCTGTAATGCATCATGGAGCATTTACCAGCCCTGTAATGCCTCACAAAGAATTTATTAACCTTGTAATGCATAATGGAGCATTTACTAGCCTGTAATGCATCATGGAACATTTACTGGCTCTGTAATACATCATGGAACATTTAATAGCCCTGTAATGCATACTGGAGCATTTACTAGCCCTGTAATGCATCATGGAGCATTTAGTAGCCCTCATCATGAAGCATTTACTAGCCCTGTAACACATAATATAGCATTTACTAGCCCTTAATGCATCATGCAGCATTTACTAGCCCTTAATGCATAATGGAGTATTTACTAGCCCTGTAATACATCATGGAGAATTTACTAGCCCTTAATGCATAATGCAGCATTTACCACCCCTGTAATGTATCATGGAGCATTTACTAGCCCTGTAATGCATCATGGAGCATTTACTAGCCCTGTAATGCATCGTGTAGCATTTACTAGTCATGTAATGCATCGTGTAGCATTTACTAGCCATGTAATGCATCATGGAGCATTTACAAGCCCTTTAATACATCATGGAACATTTATTTGCCCTGTAATACATCATGATTCATTTACTGGCTCTAATATGATTGTTAAGAATCACTATGTGCTGGGGATTTTTCAGACCTCTTATTTGCACAACATTCAGTGAAAGTACACAAATAAAACAGGAATTTCCTTTTCCACAGGATTACAAGGGAAAAAATAAGGTATTGATTATACCAATTATTATAAAAAATAAAAAGGTATAGAAAATTATTTAAAAAATAAGGTATAAATAACACAGACTATTACAAAAGAAGTATCTCAATTTCTGTATTCATTTATACAGCCTGTACCCTCCAACAGTTTCAGCTTTTTACAATTTTTATTGCTTGTATTTTTCTCGTTTAATGCAGTTGATAAAATGTTTCATCCATAAGTTTCATTCAGTTATGCATGTATTTTCCTTTCTTACAAAAAATAAATTGTTATTTCCCTCTTGGAATAAGGTATGCATTACCAGGAAGGACGAGTGGAGACTTCTAATGATGTTTTGTTCTGCCCCTCCATGTTCCATCATAAAGCTTCACTCAACATTTCCAGTAATAAATATTACAACAAACTTGGAAATATTTTTGGGATATTAATAAATTCAGCTTTTTGATTGGTTGGTCAGAATATTTCTGCAAAATATGTGGAGTCCTGTAAAGTGGATTAACCACAGAAAATTAAATTTTCAGATAAAATTACTCTTTAAAATAAGTATTCATGACAGAAGAATTTTGTGCCTAGGATCTTCATTTATCAAAAGTTCTGGTAGCCTCATATTTAACATGAACCGGGGCATGCATAATATAACAACTAACTTGTGACAAAACTAAGTAAAATCTGTAAAGTGTTTAATGTAACTTAAACTAATCCTATGCATATGCAATAACATTTTGATTTTGTTAAATGCGTCGAAATGGAAGCAAATGTAGCTGCGCAAATATTCAAGGGGAAGAATATGTTGCATACAATTAATCAATGATCATGAAAAAATACCAATAATAAACCATTTGAGAAAGAAATTGGTACACTATGGTACCAATATCAATGCAAACTGATCAATAAAAATTAATTGTGCAACAATAATATACAATTAGAAATTCTTCAATATTACATCAAAACACTTGAAAATCACTTTCTTCTGGTAGTCCATGTTAAATTTTGTGTGATGAAACCTAACATACAAGTTGTAGCATCTCCAAGCAACAAATCCTACCTAAAGGTCTACTTGAATTTCAATGTCCATTCTGTTTCTGGAAGGAATATTTGCAGTGGAAGCCATTTAGTGATATTATATCCAGAAAATTATTTTGTTTAACATTTCAAAGCAAACCTACACAGTTATATTGAAAGCTGTCCATCAACAGCAGAAAATAAAAATTGATCACTACAGAAAATACAAATCTAAAATGTTTAGTTTCAAAAGATATTTAGCACTATAAGGACGGTGATAACTAATTCATTTTCCCTGAAAGAGTAAAATTAATACTGGCTATCATCAAATTAACAAAGCTGAGAATAAGAAAAATTGGTGAATCATTTTGCCCTCACCCCCCACCCCAAAAACAGTTGCACACCATTAATAAATTCCAGTTTTTAACAAATACCAACACTATTTCAAGAATTTAACACTACATGAAAACAAGAATACTTTGACAATTCTTTTATTTTTTTGAAATGGTACTAAAATATTATCCATCATCAAATTAAAATAGTTGCAAACAGAGCACTGGTGAATACTTTTGCAAAATAACAAAAAATGCTTAACACTAAAAATTGTCCAGCTTTTAACAAATACACAGTTTAAATAACAACAGAAAGTTTCCACTTATACTTTCTGAATATGTCTTGGATGTACACGTATCTTAATAAACATTCACAATTAGAATGAAATTATTACGCTCATGAAGTTGATTTCTTTAAGTTCAAGAAATTAGTGATGATGGTTGAAATTACTTGTGCCTTATGGGAAAATATGGTGTCCATAATACCCAAACAAAAGCAAGTTTCTATCAATAATGTCCGGAACAGGATTCTTGTTTTTAATACTGGAACATGGCTATGTCTCATCTGCTAGCAGTGCTAAGGCAGTGCCACCATGTTCTAAAGTAGAAAAGACAGGAATTCCAGCATATCTGGGTACAAACTTCAGGTGAGTAGTCAAGACAGGAATCCCAGCGTATCTGGGTACAAACTTCAGGCAAGTAAAGACCGGAATTCCAGCCTATACAAACTTCAGGCAAGTAGTCAAGACAGAAATTCCAGCATATCTGGATACAAACTTAAGGCAAGAAGTCAAGACAGAAATTCCAGCATATCTGGATACAAACTTCAGGCAAGTAGTCAAGATGGGGTCCCAGCACATCTGGGTACACACTTCAGGTAAGCAGTCAAGACAGGAATCCCATCCCAGCATATCTGGGCACAATCTTCAGGCACAGAGTAATATTGTATTCCAGTTTGTGCAGAATACAGCAAAAGATTTATAAGTTGTATAACTGTGAATAATAATACCATAATAGCACATTATATGCCTGTCCCATTTTTAAGTCCTTTATGTAGATAGCTGAAATTTTTTTGCAGAAACCATTTTTCTTCTTACAGCAAGTGATCTTGACATATGGACTCATAGCGTTTTGTCCAGGTCTATGTAGAATCAATGTTATTATGCAAAAACCATTTTTCTTCTTTCGCTCACAAAGACTTTAATCTTTGAAATATTTTACCCCCGACTCTAAAGTCTTGTTCCTTACACCAAATTCAAATCATCCATAACATTTAGTCCATATATGTGATTTAAAACATTTTGTGCAAAACAATCTTTCCTACTTCAGTCTGTGACTCTGTCCTTGACCTTTTAACCCTAAACTGACAGTATTCTTCCTTACCCCAAGTGCAAGCCATCCACAAAAGTTTGGTAACTTTAGATGACTGATCTCAATATTGTTTAGAAACCATTTTTCTTCCAGTCACAGTGACCTTGACCTTTTGTCCCTGAAATTAATAATGTTCTTCCTTAACCAAAGTGTAAACCATCCACAATGTTTTGTAAATGCAGATGAGTGATGTGTACTTGAGTGGAAATGAAATATGTCAAAATGCTGATGGATCAAATGCATCATGACATAATGCTCTATGGCAGGAATCTTCAAACAAGAATCGGTACACTGCTACACATACCAGAAACTGCTACACGCGAACTAATGAACTTTGTTCATTCTTTTCATGGTGTCAACTTGTGACAGAGATTCCATTACACTGATATATGCCCTTTTTTTTTTGATCAGTAAAATTTGTCCCAATACTGGAGATAAATAAGACTGTTGGTATTTGTGTATTGACAGCTGTAAAATGTTCTTCAAGTCTTGAAAATCAACTATCTCAACATCAAAGTCTCTCAGAAGCTTATCTATTTTCATGCCAACTGTGATCAGCAAAATAGCACCAGATGAAGAATCAGCTCGTCTCTTCGACAGATGCGGGTGGTGTAATGGTATATACATATGGTATAATTCTGCTTTCCTAATCTGTTAAAATAGATGTCCTACATTTAGGGCTCGAGTTTCCAAGGTTATCAAATTACCAAAACATTGTATTGGATTTGCTGCTGCAGCCTAGAAGTCCATTTCATAGCGTGGTTAATGTGAAAACAATTCCTGAAGCCATCAAAGATATAAGCCGACTCTCCTTCCATTGCTTGTGCATGAAGAATAAAAATTAAAGCACCCACATTTCTGCTTCATAGACGTTAACCCAAACTTTTATTTCTTTCTGTTCTAAACAAATTAATAACCACATGTCTGCTTGCAGTGGGACTGGCTTGGTTTGGATTTTGCCACTTTTTATTTATGGACGACCATAAATCGTGTGATTTTATAAGCCATGAAGAAGCTGAAGGCTTTCACTTGAACCAAGCCACTAAAATTAAACATTTTATGTGGAGCTTAATTATTTACTTCATAAGTGAACCAAAGTTGTTAAATGAGTGTGGATTAAGTTGGCGACTGAGTGACGACAGTAAAAATGGGATTACTTATGAGTTTCCTTTGACCAAATCCAAACTTCCTTTGAATCTTTTCACCCAATTTTTGATATTTGGACATTTATGTTGGGGTTTGGGGTATAAGCTATCTGCCTATCAAAAAGTTGGAATTTGACGACACCACATTGCTAGTCACATGACTACTCGAATCTTGCTACCTACTGTACCAAATACAGCTGTTATACTTAGGAAATACTGCAGCAATATTGTACCAAATTTAGCTGTTATACTCTTGTCGTAATACTCTACCTTATTTAGCAGTTATACCAATAGTCTACTGTAGTTCTATACAAAGTTTAGCCTAACACAGCAACTGGTGTATTAAATATATGACTCCCAAAATCTTAACACTAATTTCTGTTAATGCTAGCAGCAGCAGAAAAGTGGTAGCTATGCCTCACCATTCACAGGGGAGATGATAATTATATCTGCATGAGTAAGTTATGCCAAGTTATGTTCCACCAGTCTGTTTCTCTGGCTCCCTTAATCAAATTCCCACTGGCTATGTGTGACATTAGAACTGTGAGGATATACAGTGTGACCCCGCTATAGCACACTCTGCTATAACATGAATTCGGATATAACACGGTCGTGGTGTGGCTCCCGAAATTTCATATACATGTATTTTTCTCCTACACGAAAAAAAATTCCTTTCTTAAAAATATGAAAAAGCAAAAAAAGTTTATTATCATTTTAGGGAAGAGATCGCATATGAATAATACAAGACGATCATGGCGTGGCTACTGAAATTTTATATGCATTTTTCTCACACGAAAAAATAGTGTTTTCCTCTTAAAAGTATGAAACAAAACATGTAAAAATTTACTCAGGAATCGCGCAGGGCTTAGCAAATGTCGCAAATTGCGACTTTTATTTCCTTATTGGCGGCAAAATATACCATCTGGCGATTTTTTTTTAATTGGTGACATTGTTGGCTGTTTAAACTTGTATATACAACCATTGGTTTGGAGTGGAGAAATTCAGAGGCCCGTAATGTTGATATAAAATGCACTGAAATTTATCTATTGTTACATAAACAAATTCTTTGTCCATATTGACAAACCATCTTAACAGTGCATTGTTATATCATAATCCGCTTATGTTGACATCTAGCATGAGTACTGCATATGTTTTGAGATATCCGCTATTTTTCAAATTTACATTTCTGGTAGTGGAGATCAACCAGACGAGGCATTATCTCATAATCTATCTTTCGGATTTTTGGCCGCTCGCTAGTAATTAATATATTTACATAGACTGACATTTGTATGTGGATGGTAAGTAAAATTCCTCCTCTTTTCACTCAGAATTAAATCCTTCAGAACATTCACATTTTCTGTAGTAATCCCTGTCATCAGACCAGAACACCTGCGTCTCTATCGTCGATTGACCCTTTCTTTAAATTTCTGACGCATGCGTGGAAGGCAGCATCACTCCACTACCATAAATGTAAAAAAACAAAAAAAACAACAACAAAAAAAAAACAAACAAGCTCGCTCTTGTCTATTCAACAGGCAGGGAGGAATAGTAACTACAACTGACCATACGATGGCCAGTTAATTTTTAAAAAAATGTACCCAGATAAAATAGTAGCTGATATTTCAAAGAAAACATTACCTTTGAAGCACCGATTGTTATGAAAATGTGCTAAGCAAATTGGAAAAAAATCAGTCTCAATCATGCAATACAATTTTTTGATGTTGCCACCACAATAAGAAACGAGCATTTGTTTGGTTCTCCAAAGCTGTCCTTTAGCGGTGACTTCAATAACGCATGCACCCTGCATCAAAGAAAGCCGACTATAATCTTCAATAAAAACAAAGAACCTTTCTTCAAAAGAAGTTATTACCGAACTTAAATAAAAGCAATGGAATCTGATGGACTGTTTCATTTTACAACATGACTGGAACATTTTTACTGTGCCGTGAAAGTTTCCTTTTTACAGGAAAAAAGTTTATGCTTATGAACTCTACTGACGACGCTTAAAATGCAAACTTTTACCGACTTCGGACATACTGAAAAGTAAATGTGCTTCATCATTCGTTATGTGATTGTGCTATTTGACCTATATGACCTGTGACAAAATTACTGAATATTTTAAATGTGTGTGTGTGCATATTTTCGATGGAATTACTTGTATTGTGGATTCAATGTATGTGCATATTTTCGATGGAATTACTTGTATTGTGGATTCAATGTATATGAAATGATTCGTTGATGAGTACACGGTGTTGATACTTTATTCATTGCTATGTATTAGACATGAATATATAAACCATATACATGTATATGTACCAAAGCGTGGTTCTCTGAATAAAGTAAAATATTATATATGCCTTCTCTGTTTTCACTACAGGTGTATTTCTCGTTTAATATGCATTGATTTAAGATGATAACTGCCAATGAAGCAAGTATTTTTGCACCCGCATTTATTACCTACCTACCCAACCCACCCCACCCGCACATTTTTTCGGGTACATGCATCATTTTCTTCTGCTAACTGACCTGGTTGCTTATAACACGTTTCAGTCTATAACACAGTCAGGTTCTATGGCTCCCAACTACCGTGTTATAGCGGGGTCACACTGTAGTTAGAAACAGCAGAAGTTCTCGCATCCATGCATACATGTAGACAGGCAGTGAAGAGGGAAATGATAACCTTAAGAAATGAATATGGACTGAAAAAGCAGACATCGGATAAGATCCAAGTTACTTAATTTGATATTGGTAAATTGCCTTTTGAAATTTTAATGAATGAAAATTATGCCTGTTTAATTCTTGAACCTGTGCAGTTTTGGTGGTATGAACAGCTTGCCAAAATGGGGGGGAGGGAGGCAAACTTTGCCCTCAGCAAAACATTTGCAGAATAAACATTTCCACCGACAAGAATAATTTGGGAAACAAATCTAGATTCTGACACATCAAATATTTTGAATATGTCCAAGGTCAATGAAAATAATTTATATGACAAATCAGTGAGGATGCCAAATCATACTTGTCCAAACAGTAGGAACAAAATCATACTTTTCCAAACAGTGGGACAAATGGCCTTGTTCAGTTCTGCTAAAACATCCTTGACTGGCATAAAATATTCACTTTGTCTGGGTATAATGGCTTCTCTGATGAAACTGTGAAATCCCCTAAACAAGTGTTTAACTGCTGCAAGAAAAAGAGAGAAATTTTATCAAACAGAAAAACAGTACTCTCCATAATACAAATACATCTCATGGTAGCAGATATTTCATTGATTATATATTGCACAAGTGAGTAAACAAGTGCAACCGTGTGCAAAAATACTTCAGTAGATTCATTATGAATATAAAATGGGGTATGTGCACATTTTGAATTGTACTGTTTGATACACTAATACACACAAAACGTGATATAATTGAATGGCTCTAAATTAAATGTGCTACCAAAATGGTGCATTTTGACAATCACCTTGCTGGATCCAAGGTGACTAAGAACTGAAATCAGTCATGTAAAGAAAACTTACTGATGGTTGCCATTACAACAAAGTTTCAACATATGACCATCTTTAAAAGCTCAGCACATATTTCAAAATTGTTTTCATAGAAGAGGGTGATGTCTCGTCTCATCTTTAGTAGATCCACATCACACACACATCCTGAAATTATCTGCCAGTGAGGCCATTCTGACCACGCCTCTGTAACCATGGCAACAACCTTGACTGTAGAGAATGACCATGGCTGCAGAATATGGAAAATCAAAGTGCAAAGACTATTAAAGCAAGTAGCTAGATGTCTATACTGCTTTGTGGCTGTAGTCGTGTACTCCGTGGAGATACATGAACCCTCTCCTTAGATTCATTTCTGTAACTTCTATCTCCTCGCTCCCTTCTGGAGTCCCTAATACCACCTTCTATATTTTTTGCTTTATGAACATCTATATTAGGTCTGTAGTCTTGAGACCCTCTCAAGTCCCGATGTTGTGAATGATCATATGAACTATCTGTATCATGGTCATGCATGTGACGCTCATGTGACTTATGAATATATTCACTTTGTCCACGAGAATGTCTGTCCAAAGGATCATGGCCATCCTTTTCTGAACTGTGGCTGTGGTGTGTGGGTCCAAGAGTATTATGCCGGGCAAGTGGTGTTGGCGAGGACAGGTCATGTGGAGAGCGTGGTGACTGAGGGCTCATACTAGGTGGATGGGTTGCTCTCCAATATGCCTCCATGAATTCACCCAGATGTTCACAAGCATCTTCTAACTGATTTTCATCCAGAATCACATCAAAAAAATCCTAAAAAGTAAAAACAAGTTTTAGTATTAGCTATATTTTTGTTCAATGATTTATCACACAGAAATATTCATCACTGTCTGACTGTATTTTTCTTACGTAAAACTTTACCCCCATTATGAGAAAATGTTAAAAATCTGACTATCTGATTAGCTAAAAACAGGCTTCAGTCTAGGCTGCACCTTTGTGCCAGTAACCCCTATTGATGCAAGAAAGTTCCCTTCATGATGCCCATAGAGTGCTTAAAAAAAAAGAGTACACGTGACCCAAGAAAATAAAGATAAAAGATCATAATGGTTGATTTTATACTGAACTGAGTGCATCGTTAGCTTACTGGACAGAATGCATTCACTGCCAAAGAAGCATGAGGTGATCAATTTCATTGGCTGACAGAACTGTCTTAATGATTTTGATTGGCTGACAGAACTGTCTTACTGATTTTGATTAGCTTGGGCAGCAAGAGAATTTGCTTCATGATCACTGATAGAAAATGTATAGATCAAATCTTCAGCAAAGACACTGCCAAAGAAGCATGAGGTGATCAATTTCATTGGCTGACATAACTGTCTTACTTATTTTGCTTGGTTGACAGAACTGTCTTGCTGATTTTGATTAGTCGGGGCTGCAAGAGCACATGCTTCATGATCAATGATAGAAAATGTAAAGAAACACTGCTGTATTTGCTTCCATAGTAGTGTACAGGGAAGAAAAATGGAGACTCATATGTCCAAATAAAAATTCCAGAGAGAAATTGTTAATCGAGCATGAGGAATTCAAATCCCAATATGGAAGACTTGTAACAGGAAATGCTGATAATAATTACAAGCACTCGGGTAATGAAATTATTAATTTCAGCAATAAACTTTACAGTAGATTAGGGTAATTGTGATCCTATGTTTTCCAATGACCCCACTTCTGTCCAGGTAGGGACCATTGGGTCCCACTTGATCTATTTTTGAAATGAACATTGCTAATCAACAAGGAAGATAATTCCATACCATCCCACGTCTGATGACTAATATGGAGTTTGGCATGTAATATGGCAAACAAAAGAGAAACTTCATTTTCTGAAACTCACAACTGGACATGGTTTTACTTGCTTTAAATAGATCACCACTCACTTAACTACAGAAATGCTTACAAAATAAACATCAAATTGTATATTCTGACTTTAATTGAGAATACTTTACATTTAACAGTATACATTTCTCAATGCCAAAGCAAAAGCCAATTGTTCAATGGTTAAGGCATTGGACATGTAACTGAAAAGTGTGGCTTTGATTTCAGACCTGCCAACCCAAACAAGACCTCTGTAAGGCAGTCAAATTTTTAAGTTAAACCGGTTTTCAGTAAGGTGTGACAGAATCTCATGAACTGCTACTGTCGAGCTGGAAAACATGCATTTAAAAGTTCAGAGGTGTGATTCAAGACTGATGTAGTAATGGTAAACATTGAGTTCAACTAAAAAGTTTGTCAAATTTACCAAAACCTTAATTAATCACAAACTGCTGTTCCAAACCCTACAGAGCTCAATGGCTTCTTGCTATTTATCAACCTGACACAATCCTTTAAAACAATTTAAACTTCATGTGAGCCATGTTGACGGCAATCAAATTTACTGCCACTAGACATCTTCAAATTAACACATGATGTCCACTAAATGTAACTGTTGCCCTCCCTGCCTTTTTTCCCGCCCAAGTATATGAATATACCCTTTTATTCTTTTGTACTATTAAAACTTGTCCCTTTTGTCCTGAAAATGTATCGTTTGTTGAACACCATTTCAAAAACAAAATCAGCAAACAGCATGATCATGCAGATGTTTTGCATTACAAAATATGTGCAGTTTAAAGCATCCAAGACACTCATGTAAAGTCAGTCTGGTTTCCTGACCAACTCCACCTATCTAATATGAAACCTAGATCCAAATCAAACACAGACAAGCCAAGATCTGATTTTACTGCAAACAATCATGTTTCTGCAATTTATACTTTTATTTGGTAAATCCATATTTTAATGGTCATTTCCATAAGACTTGTTGCAAAATCATAAGGGTTGGTAGGTCTGTGATTCCCACCATTAAATCAGCCCAAGCCAGCTACCATGGTGTTATAACCTCCAATTACTGCTGAGACATAAAACACCAAAAACCAATGTCAATTACCTCTATGTGTTCTCATAGGTGTTTTCATTTAAATTGGTGCATGGTTATTTTTAGATCAAATTCAACTCTATTTTGATGCCCTGCATTCTATTCACATGACTAAGGTTAAATACTGTTACATTTTTTGGGGTGTGCCTTGAGGATTTTATATATATTATATATATATATATATATATATATATATATATATATATATGAGGAAATTTTTGTAACATGATGTTACAGCAGGTTGATTGGAATATTCCAACCTGCAGAAACTATGTAAATGTGCTAGTGATATTGAATATATTAATTAAATACATTTATTAACATTTTGTTAATTAACACATTAACAATTAACACATTTATTAAACACATTTGTTAACAATTTGGAAAGACAGAATGAAAATTCCACAATGTGTAGAAATCTACACATGGCATTAATTTTGTGTCTTCATGGTTAAATATTTTCACTTGTGAAATATCAAAATGAACAAGAGCTATCAGACAAGTAATCTGACAAATGTAGTCCTTGTGACCTAGTTAATGTGTATTGGTTTGTAACCATTCCAGATGCTTCTGCAAGTATAAAGATGAATGACAATTGGAGAAAGACTAAAACTGCTACAAGGTTAACAAAAGCGTCAAGAGTCCAACGAGGGGACTGATGCTCTATGGGCAATATAGAATTTCTGGAAATCTGAAATAAGACCTTTTCTTCTTTTTAAATGCTTAATCCTGAAACCATCTCCATTACACTTGAGCAATGATACGATTTTCATGATGGCCACTGTGGGGCCATACTGGATGCAAGATTGGCACCAATTTCATTTAGGTCTAATTAGACATCTTAAAAGCCTGTTAGCTAAATCCCATGTTGATATGACCATCCATTCAGGAGGAGCAGTGATCAGACTTTCAAGATGTGCACATTGGTAGCCATATTAGATTTCAGATTGGCAGCATTTCATTCGAAACCAACTAGACATCATAGGAAGTCTCCCGGTGAAAACTCCATGTCAATCCTTCAAACAGATTGGGAGAAGTAGCAATAACAAACCTGTGCTAATGGACCGATGGACAATAGACCATCCCATATGCTCTTCTGGTCTCTGACCAGCAGAACTAAAGACTACGAAATGTTTAGGTTTTTTCAAACTCTAATAACCCCCAAGGGGCAGCATATTCAGTCTCATGGCCAGATGAGTTAAAAATACAGTCCTATGCTGGAATTCAGGTGAGCAGGTAAAATATTAATTTGAGGTCTTTATGATATAAGATTATATCTGAACTACTCCACAGGCCTAGTGGTTAGAGCATTCACCTCGGATGCAGGTGGTTGTGG
Organism: Megalonaias nervosa; assembly: GCA_016617855.1. Taxonomy (NCBI): domain Eukaryota; kingdom Metazoa; phylum Mollusca; class Bivalvia; order Unionida; family Unionidae; genus Megalonaias; species Megalonaias nervosa. The sequence goes on from JAECUM010001553.1 coordinate 19,597, forward strand.
TTCAAACCCCAGCCGAATCAAACCAAAGATTTAAAAAATGGTACTAACAGCTGCCTTGCTAGGCGCTAAGCATTAAGAGGTTGGTGTTAAGACTGGTGGGCCTGGTGTCAGGATAATGTGACTGGGTGGGACATCATGCTACATGTCTGCGGCATGATGCTCCAGTGCTAGACATCATCATAAACTGCCACACTGCAGACACTGTAGCGATATGACTGAAAATTTTTAAAGTTATGTTTAAAAAATCCAAATCCAAATCTAAGATTATATTTGAAACATAAATATGGCCTCCAGACTGACAACAAGCAACAGTTGATACATGGATGTACAGAACACAATAGATGCATAATCTTAAGCTCAGGTGAGAAAGGAAAAACATTTAATAATGCACTAAAACCTGTCTTGAAAGACCACTGCTATGTGAGACCACCTGTCTTGAGAGACCATACTCTCAATGAACAAATTTAGTGATTATATAGCACTGTTACAGGCTATGAGAGACAACCTGTCTTGAGAGACCATAATTTGTTGGCAAAAGAGGTGGTCTTTCAAGACAGGTTCTACTGTATATACTCCAAAGTTACATGACCAAATATGAGCATATACTTTGAAAACTTTCTCTGAGACCATATAATAAATGTTTTAAAATGTGTTTTGTTCACTGAGTGCCATGACTGTGTGAGTGTGATCATATTTAGTGCACCTGGAAGTCTTGTTTTAACTCACCGGGCTACACTGTGCCAGTTTGTCTGCTGCAACCATCTGTACATTCATGTTACGACTCTGTGATTTGCCTCGAGATTTGATTAAACGCTGCATTACCTATTGAAAATACAGAAGATTTTTAAAAAATTATTCATTTATGAAAGCGACGTTTCATGAAAAGATGACAAAGTAATTCATGAAGGGGATAACTTTAAATGAATCATCAAGAGATGACTTTCATGATTCATTAAGAGAAGACTTTACATGATTAAGAGATGACTTTAAATGAATCATTAAAAGATGACTTCATCATTCATTAAGAGATGATGCTGAATGATTCATGAAGAGATTCTAAGTGATTCACAAGGGTTGAATGGCATTATTATGCCACAGCCCTCCAGTCATACAGATGACTTGTATATCAGTATACAGATGACTTGCATATCAGTGTAAAGATGACTCATACAGATGACTCACATATCAGTGTACAGATGACTCGCGTATCAGTGTACAGATGACTCATATCAGTGTACAGATGAGAAGGAAAACTAGCGTATCACTGTACATAATGGAAAGAAAACTGGTATATCAATGTACAGATGAGAAGGAAAAATGTGTATCAGTGTACAGATGAGGAGGAAAACTCTAGTACATCAAGGTACAGATGAGAAAGGAAACTAGTATATCAGGGTACAGATGAAAAGGAAAACACTATCAAATCTATGTACAGATGAGAAGAAAACTCTAGTACATTAGGGTACAAATGAAAAAAAACTTCAGTATATAAGGGTACAGATCAGAAGGAAAACTTTAGTATATCAGGGTACAGAAGAGAAAGAAAACTTCAGTAAATCAGGTACTGATGAGAAGGAAAACTTTAGTATATCAGTGTACAGATGAGAAGGAAAACTCCAGTAAATCAGGGTACAGATGAGAGGGAAAACTCCAGTAAATCAGGGTACAGATGAGAAGGAAAACTCCAGTAAATCAGGGTACAGATGAGAAGGAAAACTCCAGTAAATCAGGGTACAGATGAGAAGGAAAACTCCAGTAAATCAGGGTACAGATGAGAAGGAAAACTCCAGTAAATCAGGGTACAGATGAGAAGGAAAACTAAGTATATCATAAATGAAGGAAAACAACAGAGATACCAACTCCTACCAACATAAAATTATTATGTGAGCATTATAAAAAAGTACTTTTTATTCAAAAATTTATTTGTAAGCATTTAATCATTGATTTACATGCTTCTTGCAGCGTTCTTTTCTGCCATGTGCCTCTCTGAATTCCATCAAGAAAGGCCGTAAAGGCATGCTATTTGTGCAGTGTTCATATCTTGTATATCCCATTTTTAATCTCATCAAGGTTTAATCCTTACTGGTCAACTGTCATGACCTTTCTCAAACTTTCTCAGGTCAATATGAACACTAAGCCAATGTGACTTTTGATTTGTGAATATTCCAAAATTTCTGTACCAGTACTTGGGTACATTTCACAAATTACGATCAGATATTGCAACTGTTTCAATGATCTAGATTTATCAGTGTCTAAGTTGCAGTAGTGTTGAAAATGAACATCACCTTTAAAGAACTGTACCAGACAGGAAAATTTAATGGTGTAATTTAGGCTAAAATTGGGATGGATTCTGCCAAGATCAGAATGGTTGATATCTCTGTATGAGGGTACAAACATTAGGTATACCTACAACGAAACCACCCCTTCTGCTAACAATTTGTATCAGGGTACAAGCATCAGGTATGCATACAATAAACCACCCTTCTGCCAATAATCAGGGTACAAATAATAGGTATGCATACAATAAACCACCTTTCTGCCAATAATCAGGGTACAAGCATTAGGTATGCATACAACAAACCACCCTTCTGCCAATAATTAGGGTACAAGCATTAGGTATGAGCATTAGGTATGTATACAATAAAACCATCCTTCTGCCAACAATCAGGGTACAAACATAGGTATGCATACAATAAACCACCCTTCTGCCAATAATCAGGGTACAAATATTAGGTATGCATACAATAAAACCACCCTTCTGCCAACAATCAGGGTACAAACATAGGTATGCATACAATAAACTACCCTTCTGCCAATAATCAGGGTACAAATATTAGGTATGCATACAATAAACCACCCTTCTGCCAATAATCAGGGTACAAACATTAGGTATGATGATGTTCGTCCTTTGGTCTCGAAGACGACCATGACTTCAGATCTGGGCTGGTCTGTGAGTGCACAGATGGCTGGTGAGGCCAAACTGTGCTCTGAAGAGTCTAGGGCAATGAGGACAGGGAATTGCCAGGGGCTGGATGGACTGAAGGTCGGCGCTGGCTCTGCTCTTCCTCTGCTAGCGTTTCTGCTTGGCCTCGTTAATCTGGTGCTCTTCAAATGCAGCTGTGCCTGAGTTGATCTGGTGAAGCCAGGCAGCGCGGTCTTTGGCAAGCTGCTCCCAGCTGTCTGGGTCAATGCCACAGGACTTCATGGAGGCTTTGAGTGTGTCCTTGAACCGTTTCTTTTGGCCTCCTTGGGAATGCTTTCCTTCAGCGAGTTCCCCATAGAACAGTCTCTTTGGGAGGCGCTCATCAGGCATACAGCAGACATGACCAGCCCAGCGGAGTTGTGACCTTCTGAGCATGGCATAGACGCTTGTCATCTCTGCTCTCTGGAGGACTTCTGTGTCAGGAGTCTTGTTCTGCCATTTGATGTGGAGCAGTTTTCTGAGGCAGCGCATGTGGAAGGAGTTCAGCTGTTTTGCATGGCGACTGTACACCATCCATGTCTCACAGGCGTACAAGAGGGAGGGCAGTACTACTGCGCGGTACACCTTGAGCTTGGTTGGCAGGCTGATTCCTCTTCTGTTCCACACAGTATTGTGAAGTCTGCCGAAGGCTGCACTTGCACGAGCAATCCTGAAAGTGACCTCTTCATCGATGGAGACTGTGCGCGACAAGGTGCTGCCAAGGTAGATGAACTTGTCAGCAACAGCGAGCTTCTGTCCATCACGGTAATGCTGGGTTCGGTGTAGGGGACTGAGGGTGCAGGCTGGTACATGATTTCGGTCTTCTTCGTACTTATTGCGAGTCCGAAGTCTGTGCAGGCTTTGGAGAATCGATCCATACTTTCTTGCATGTCAGACTGAGTACCAGCATTCAAAGCGCAGTCGTCAGCAAAGAGTAAGTCGCGGATGGTGTCTTCCTGGACTTTGGTCTTAGCCTGCAGTCTTCTCAGGTTGAAGATGTTCCCATCAGTCCTGAACCGGATGTCGATGCCAATGTCACCCTCACGGAAAGCATCGGTCAGCATCGCTGTCAACATCATGTTGAACAGGGTCGGGGCAAGAATGCAGCCCTGCTCGACACCGTTTGTCACTGGAAAGGGCAGGGAGAACTCTCCATCATCCTATACTCTGGCGAGCATGCCATCGTGGAACAGTCTGACCATGGTGATGAACTTCTCAGGGCGTCCGAACTTTGCCATGATCCTCCACAGACCTTCACGACTCACAGTGTCAACAGCCTTTGTGAGGTCCACAAAAGTGGTGTAGAGGCTGTCATTCTGCTCTTGGCATTTCTCCTGGAGTTGCCTGGTTGCAAAGATCATGTCCACAGTGCCCCGATCCTGCCTGAAGCCGCATTGACTCTCTGGTAGCAAGCCTTGCTTCAAGTGGACGGTCAGTCAATTTAGCAGAATTCTGGCCAGTATCTTCCCTGCGATGGATAATAGGGAGATGCCACAGTGGTTGTCGCATGCTTGCCAGTTCCCCTTCCGCTTGTAGAAGTGGACAATAGAGGCGTCTTTGAACTCCTGCGGAATCTTCTCCTGGTTCCACACAGACTGGAAGAGGTCAGTAAGCTTCTGCGTCAGTCGGGGACCACCAGCTGCGTAGACTTCCGCTGGGATGGAGTCAGAACCTGGGGCTTTGTCACTGGATAAACTTTTAATTGCCTTCTCTACTTCTGTGAAACTTGGCGAATCTGAGAGGGAAGCGTTGGTTGGGACCTGGGGCAGGCGAGCGATGGTTTCAGCGTTGATGGAGGAAGGACAGTTGAGGACACTGTCGAAGTGTTCTGCCCAGCGCTTGGGAATCTCTTCCTTATCAGTGATCAGCGTGTTCCCTTCTGCACTGAGGAGGGGGGAAGATCCTGATTTAGTGGGACCGTAGATTGTCTTGAGCGCCTCATAGAACCTCATCATGTCATTGCGGTCTGCATACAACTGGATCTCGTCCGCCTTCTTGCTCAGCCATGTGTCCTGCATCTGTCAGAGCTCTCTCTGCACTGTTCTTCTGATATTGGCAAATGCAGCTTTCTTAGGGACTGCTTCACTGAATCATTTTTCAGCTTAGAGACAGTCAGTCACTTCAGCGTCTTGCTTCCTTGAGGATGTCTAGCAGGCTGTTTCCTGATGTTAAGTTTGGAGATGATCAGCCTGTGGTCAGTCCAGCACTCAGCTCCACACATAGCCTTCATCACTCTGACGTCCTGCCTGTCTTTCTGTCGCACTATGACGTAGTCGAGCAGATGCCAGTGCTTGGAGCATGGGTGCATCTATGACGTCTTGTTGCGAAGTGGTAGGCAGAAGGCAGAGTTAGTGATGAGCAGTTCGTGCGCTGCACAAGTTTCCAGCAGTAGGAGGCCATTGCTGTTACAGCTGCCAATCCCATTTTTTCCCAGCACTCCTTCCCATGAGGTGTGATCTGCGCCAACCTGGGCGTTAAAGTCACCAAGGATGATGAGTTTATCTGTTCTGGGCACGGCAGCAATAGTGGATCTCAGTTCATTATAGAACTTGTCCTTGATCTCATCAGGGTTTGTCAGTGTTGGGGCGTAGGTGCTGACTAGTGTGGCATATCGCTTTCTTGGGAGTGGCAGTCGAACGGTCATCAGACGATCATTGATGCCTTTAGGTGGGTCGACTGTCTTGTTGACCAGGTTGGACTTGATGACAAACCCAACTCCAGCCTCACGACATTCTTCCTTGCTGCGTCCAATCCAAAAGGTGTAGCCTGCATTTACCTCTGACAGTTGACCTTCGTCAGCAAATTGGGTCTCGCTGAGTGCTGCAATCTGGACTTTGTACCTGTTCAGCTCTCTGGCAATCAAAGCAGTCCGTTTTTCAGGCCTTTCAGTCCCAGCACAATCCATGAGTGTGCGCACATTCCATGTGCCTAAGGTGAGTGTTGTCAACTTGATCTGTTTCTTTGTTTTCTTACCGCTGGAGTGGGATCCCCGCCAGCCGCGGTAAGCTGGCCAGCGTAAGATGAAGTAGACAATGTTTAGGACACCTTTTCTAGTCCCTTCCTCTTGCTGTGGAGGCAAGCAGTGTAGTCCTGAAGAGGACTGCTCGGACACTCAAGTGGCTGCCGAACTCCTATGCTACTTCGGTCACAGGAAGACGACCCTATGGCCTAAGCCGCCTGCATGCAGGGTTGTTACTATGGCTGCCAGTGAATCCACACCTGCCGCTTCGCCACTTCCCTGTCGCCGCAGGACTTGCAGGATGATGGAACGGGATAGTGATCTGGTGCAGTCATGACTTGCACGTGAGAATTGGATTTCAGTGAGGAGTTGTGCACTTGTCGACCTCACTCTATCGTCCCCGCATATCTGGGTCCAGTGGCAAGACAGAGTCGAGACAGCTGGAGACAAGGGGGATGCAGTGGATGGCCAGCAGTGCCTAAGGTGTCTCACTGTGCCCTAATCGCATTCCACGTCGCTTGCTGTAGCCGCCTTTCTGCCCGTTGACCAGCTGGTGGTTCCTCTCCGCAGTCCGCCGGGTCCAGTCTTCACATGCTTAGGTAGACAAACCTAGATCACCGAGGGTTTGAGACCCGACGGCTACCCTCAACCTGGTTTAGCCGGCCAGTCGAAGCCGATGCCTGTGGTGTGGCCGCTGCGCATGCTACAGCTACTGGGAGCCACAGGTGAGAGTTGAGTGACAGGTGGGGACCAAAGGTGCATACAATAAAACCACCCTTCTGCCAACAATCTGTATCAGGGTACAAACATTAGGTATGCATACAATAAACCATCCTTCTGTCAATAATAAGTGGGCTCCCTATTCAGGTTGTCTCTCCGTGGAGATTATTAGTCTGAGATTGCAAAATTTTTTGGATCTTTACACGATAAATATGGTCGTTTATTACAGATGGTCTTCCAAAAATTAGTCATTTTAACACAGGCATTGTTGTAGTAATATTCTGCTTAAGTTTTAGTTAAACAGAGAAAATGATGATGTTGTCCTTGTTGTAGGATTTAACACCATTTTTCAGTACAAGATAGGCTATACATGGCAGCGAGTATAAATGGTGGAGGATGAACCTGGGAAAACCCCTGAAAGAACCACTGACCCATGAAAAGCTACTGGCAAGCTTTCTCACATACCCACATTGGCCAAATCCGAGACTCGAACTCACACAGACAGAGGTGAGATGGCAGTGATCCATAACAGTGAGCGTTTTAGACCATTCGGCCACTTGAGGCCCCAGAAAATAATGAAGATAAATCTATTTTTCTAAAACTTTAACTCACAATGTTGAAGACAACACCAGCACTGTTGCTGCCATCATAGAAGTAATAGCTATGTTATAACATTTACATTGCTTTAGCATTTAAAGATGATACTTATGTTTTAACATTAAAAAATGATACCCATGTCTTAACATTTCGATTTGAATTCTAAATATTTTGTTTCATCATGAATAAATAAATGAATGAAAAAAGTATATATTACATAACCAGTAATCTTAGTCCAGCTAGTGTAACAGGTTGACTGGTTTAAGTGTTATGGTCCATAAATGAAAAAGTAATAGATGGACAAACAGAGAGATGGATTACAGACAGACATAAAAAGTAACAGCTATATCAACTCATATAACATGAGGGCAGGGAATAAAATAAAAAAAAAAAATTGGTAAAACTTAGCAGCAAAAAAACCCTCCACCCATTACATAGCACACATCAATTTACTTACCTTAGGGGAAGCTATCTTGACATAAACTACAATAGGGGCTAGTGATGTCTTGGCCAACTGAGAGGGGTGATTGATAGTGTCGCAGTCCAGGACCACCAGTTGAAGGGATCGAGCCAGCTCAAAAATCCTTTCAATCTCAGCCTGGACTTCTGCTGTAAATAAAACTGGTTTCATCAAATCAAGGGCTGACCTACAGCAAGATCTAAGATTATCCTAGGTCATCAAATACAGGCCTGACCAACAGCCTGATCTGAGATTATCCTAGATCATTAAATACAGGGCTGGCCTATAGCTTGATCTGAGATTGTCCTAGATCATCAAATACGGGGCTGACTTACAGACTGATCTGAGATTATCCTTGATCATCAAATACAGGGCTGACCTAAAGCCTGATCTGAGATTGTCCTAGATCATCAAATGCACGGCTGACCTACAGCCTGATCTGAGACTACCCTAGATCATCCAATACAGGGCTGACCTACAGTCTGATCTGAGATTACCCTAGATCATCAAATGCACGGCTGACCTACAGCCTGATCTGAGATTACCCTAGATCATCAAATGCAGGGCTGACCTATAGACTGATCTGAGATTACCCTAGATCATCAAATACAGGGCAGACCTACAGCCTGATCTGAGATTACCCTAGATCATAAAATACAGGGCAGACCTACAGACTGACTTGAGATTACCCTAGATCATCCAATACAGGGCTGGCCTATAGCCTGATCTGAGATTACCCTAGATCATCAAATACAGGGCTGACGAACAGACTGATCTGAGATTATCCTTGATCATCAAATACAGGGCTGGCCTATAGCCTGATCTAAGATTATCCTAGATCATCAAATACAGGGCTGACCTACAGCCTGATTTGAGATTATCACAGCCATTCATTACCAAAACATTTTCAATCACATTCATTTAAAAAAAAATTCTACCACAATTTGGATATAAATGTTTTGATTTCTACTGAATATTTCATAAACGTTTCATGGTATATATCAAAAGAGCAAGCATTCAGTCATTCATATTTAACTCATACAACAGATGTCATTGTCTTTTACCATTTTTGTGGTCACATATCATCATCTTTTACCATTCTTTAATCATGTATCATACCCTGTGCTGAAGGACACTAAAATATTTTGGTCATATCAACTGAAAATACACTTTAAAATCTTATGGATTAGCAGGCAAAATGTCATATTACAGACCAAAAACTTCAAAACCCACAATGGAACAAGCTACCAGCAATCAATAAACTATGAAATATCAGAATTTCAACCCTCATCTACATGTATTATATTTACCTCAAAGCATTTTTTCAATATGCAGTTCGGTCAGTAAAGAGGTTGGTCTGAAACCCAAGGGGTTATCTGTGTGGTTTTTGCTATTTACTACCAACTATTTTTAAAAAATTTAAATTTCAACTTCTCTTGTCTAATTTAACTAATATCTAATACAGCAAATCTGACAATATTCACAATTATAAAGTCGCCATCGCTGTCAAAAGCAATATCTATATCTGACAATCTGCTAATACTGGGATGACAAATAAGGCAAATATCTCACCCAAACCCGAAGAACGGCTGTTAGCCCTCTCCATTAATGCCCGGTTGGTTGGCTTGTTGAGAAGAGACCGCTTGGCCAGAGAAATATCTGCAGTTACTCGTGTTATTATAATCCTGCATAAAACAAAACAAAGCTATTTTAAATATTAAATCATTAAATACATTACTATGAATATCAGAAAGAAACAAAAGCTGACAAATCCAAATTATAGCACTTCTTAAAAGAGTCCCTCGAAGTGACTGAAACTCTAGAGGTTGACAAGAATTTCCAGGAATTCAAAATAAGACCATTTCTTCATTTTAACTGAAGGGTGTTGAAATGAATCACGGATATTCTTCAGCAATAACAAAATATTCAAAATGAGCCCCTCTGGGACACAGTGGATGTCAGCTCAACACCTTTTTCATTTTGGACCAAGCTTTTTGGTGAACCCCATGTCATAATGATCATCGTTTTGGGGAGAGTAGTGACAACAAAATTTTTAAGACAGTCATCATGGCATCCATATTGGATGTATGACTGGCACCATTTTCATTTAGGACTCTGGAAACCCCATGTCAGGGAGAGGAGTTTTAACAAGATTTTTAAGACAGTCACCATGGCAGCCATATTGAATAAACAACTGGTACCATTTTTATATGAAACCACCGAGGTATCATAAGAAGTCTACTGGTGAATGCCCCATGTTGATATAGCCACTCGTCTGGAGTAGATATAACAATATTTTCATGATGTGACTTGTGACTTTCCATTCAGGAGTAGCAATAACAAGATTTTCAAGATGGCTGCTATGGAGGCCATACTGGACATCCGATCAACACCCTTTTCATTCAAGACAACACCATCATAAGAAATCTTCTGGTGAAAACCTGATGTCAGTATGACTTTCTGTTCACGCAGAGCTGTCATAAGAATTTTAAGATCAGCAACCATTTTATTTAGGACCAACTAGACATCATAAGAAGTATTTTCGTCAAAACCCCATGATGGTATGACCATCCATTCAGTGTTAGTGATAACCAGGTTTTCAAGATGGTCAATGTGGAGGCCATAGTGTAAGCCCAAGCAGAACCATTCTAATTTAGGACCAACTAGACCATGGGATGAATGTGTGCATCAAGTTTCAAGGCAATCCTCCAGGCAGTTTAGGACAAGTAGCCATAACAAGCTTGTGCTAATGACAGATGGACCACAGACAAGAGACCATCCTATAAGTGCTTCTGGTCTATGACCAGTAGAGTGAATAAAATTGCAACTATTCTCACCATGACATATCTAAATACAAATCTGCCATGACTCTGGGGGCTCACAATGACTGAGAAACTAACACAAAACTTATCCACAAGTCAATAAAGTGCAAAATCTAGGTCACAGTAACATAATTTTGGTTTAATGATATTGCACTCGTTAGTACAAATCTACCAAGTTGTTTGACTCTGGTGTTAACAGTGCCTGAGGCATAAACCTAAATGCACATTTTAACCAAGATGTGACAGACAGACAATGGGTAACATTATATGCCTACATATTAGAGTTATATGACCCTGTCGCCAAAAGTACATGAAAACTGACCTAATTAAATAATTTATCCAAGGCATGATGAACAGAGAGACAAGAGTAACACTATATGCCTACACACTAGAGTTATATGACCCTGCAGCCAAAAGTACATAAAAACTGACCAAGTTAAATAATTTATCTAAGCCAGGATTGACCGATGGATGAAAAGATGAACTGATCAATAAGAGTAGCAATAAATACTTCCTGAAGATATTTTTCTCCATTCTGTGCTACAAGTTTTCACAACCTAATTGCCAGACATTATATAATACTATGATTAGGATAAAAATTTTCACAACCTAATTGCAGGATGCCATGTAATACTATGATGCTACAAGTTTTCACAACCAAATTACTGGATGCCATGGAATACAATGATCAGGCTACAAGTTTTCACAACCTATTTGCAGGATGCCATGTAATAATATGATGATATTAAGTTTTCAGAACCTATTTGCAGGACATCATGTAATACTATGATGAGGCTACAAGTTTTCACAACCTATTTGCAGGATGCCATGTAATAATATGATGATATTAAGTTTTCACAACCTATTTACAGGACATCATATAATACTATAATGAGGCTACAAGTTTTCACAACCTATTTGCAGGACATCATATAATACAATGATCAGGCTAGAAGTTTTCACAACCTAACAGCAGGATATCATGTAATACTATGATGAGGCTACAAATTTTCACAACCTAATTGCAGGATGCTATATAATTCTATTATGAGGCTACAAGTTTTCACAACCAAACTGCAGGATGCCATGTAATAATATGATGCTCCAAGTTTTCACAACCTATTTACAGGACATCATATAATACTATGATGAGGCTACAAGTTTTCACAACCTATTTGCAGGATGCCATGTAATAATATGATGAGACTGCAAGTTTTTGTGACCTAATTACAGGACACCATGCAATACTATGATGAGGTAACAAGTTTTCACAACCTAACTGCAGGACACCCATGTAAAACTATGATGAGGCAACAAGTTTTCACAACCTATTTACAGGACATCATGTAACATTATGACGAGGCTACAAGTTTTCAATACCTAATTGCAGGACACCATGTAATACTATGATGAGGCTACAAGTTTTCACAACCTAATTGCAGGACACCATGTAATACTATGATGAGGCTACAAGTTTTCACAACCTAACTGCAGGACACCCATGTAAAACTAGGCAACAAGTTTTCACAAACTAATTACAGGACATCATGTAATATTATGATGAGGCTACAAGTTTTCACAACCCAACTGCATTACACCATGTAATACTATGATGAGGCTAGAAGTTTTCACAACCTAATTACAAGACATAATATAATACTATGATGAGGCAACAAGTTTTCACAACCTAATTACAGGACATCATGTAATACTATGATGAGGCTACAAGTTTTCACAACCTAATTGGAGGACACCATGTATTATTATATGCTCATTTTTTTTCTCCATTAACTTTACATTGTCAGAATTGTGCAATATTTTGCGATACTGAACTCCTCGCGCTCAATTCATACTGCATTCACATGAATAAAGGAACTACTTTCTATTGTAAACAAACAATTTGTTTCTGAATGAACTAAAGTAGATGTTTAGTGGACTGACACATACAAATTGCCTTGGCACATTCCACGCTAACTTTTTCGATACAATGTTTCAGATTTAGGCTAGCTATAGACACCAGACAGGGTCTTACAATAACATCCAAGTTAATAGACATAAACTGTCTTCTTTAGCTGGTAATAAAAATGGCAAAAATATACTTACAATTTTACATCCTGAATTTCCTCAAAATGTACTTTAGTAGTTCTGCAAATCCGAATTACATGAGCCATGTCATGGTTTCTCAAACTTGATTACACATTTTGAAATTGTACTGTAATTTCGAGTTTATTCCAAGTGCAGTTACATCCTCCTTACTACACTAAAAATAAAATAAACATTAAATTCCACAGCGTCTTTTCGATAATTGCAATTGTAAGACTTCATATTTTTCCCACATTATGATCTGAATCATTCAATGACGGAACAGAAACACGCACACTGATGACAACACACTTCAATACGATTAAATTGGCAGACGCTGCTGGAATCCGATGTAAGTTACTTCATGTAGATAAATCCAGACCATAATCACGAAATTGCGTCGAATCGACAAAATTACCAAAACGTATTCATTCCAGATCAAATGGAAAAGTTGTTGCAATGCACATTCATTAACAATATTACTCCAAATTTCAATTTTAACTAGACCAAACGCCATTTTCTTTCGAAACTTACGTCTAGTGCGCAACCAACTTCAAATTTGTCTGCACAGAGTTACGTGCGCATTAATAATGTTGTTGTGTAATGATGCAGCTACGCTTGTGTATTCAGTTTGGAATACGGCATACATTCAGTTACTTTGTTTCTTGTAGTGTATTTTTGTTTATATATTTAAGCCTTGGGCAGAATAAGAAAATGAGCATATAATAAAAAGGTTACTGCATTTGTATGGGAAAATATGAACTTGTTTCGTCAGATGGATATACTGCACTCCCAAGGTCGTGCAGTATAACCATCCGAAAAACTCATTCATATTTTCCCACACAAATGCAGTAACCTATAAATACTACGATGAGGCTACAAGTTTTCATAACCTAAGCCCAAATATAAAAATGTTTCCCAGTGCACTGGTATTAAAATTAGGGAACACAGTTGTATTTTTTAACATAATATATATTTAATAATTACTTTTCTTTACCATGGGAGGGAAAGTGCTATCATTGGCAATGAGAAACAGGGACAGTCAGCTGACTGGAAACACAAATATTGGTGGGGGGGCCTAACTGCAGGACACCATGTTCCTCATATATACTAACCTCCCCTCAAACTTGTGCTTGAGAAAATCAAAAAGTGCTTTCTGCATCATATCTGTTACTTCATATCCTTTAAGTGAAGGTCCTATTAGAACGACTGGGCGCATGGAAGGCACAACTTCATAAGGAGGTATATTTTCTGACTGAAACAGATATTAGGAAATTAATAAATTTATTAAACAACATTTTTTAAAAATAATTATCATATTTGAACATCACTGGCAGTTGTTGATCCTGTATAAACTACTTTATAATTTAATCACAACAACTAGTGTCGAAAGCTGTTAGTATAAAATTGTGACATTCTTACTGCTTCAACAGATTTGCAGTGGAATTGCAATTATTGTTTATTATGAGATCTAAGTTTACTTTATGTTATTTTATTTTGTGGCAATTTTCTGGAAAATCTGCATTCCTGCTTTATATGTATAAGACCCAAGAGGAGAAGAATTTTTTAGATACCTTTTTAAAGAATGGCTTTCTTTTCTCTTTAGCTGCGGCTGTGGTGCTGGTAGGCGTGGTGCTAGTTTTGCTTGTTTTGGATCCAGAATTCCCCAAACTGTCACTATCCTCAACACTGTCCACGCCATTTTCCTGTTCAATCCCTGAAAAGAATGTTTTTTTTAAAAGTGGCCCAAGTGGGCATGAGATTGCAGACTTGGCTGCAAAATGCCTAATGGCCCAATACAATACCAATTGGCCAAGAAATCTATGACAGTAGGAGGATTTCTGGAGAAATCTATGTCAGTAGGAGGCTTTCTATAGAAATCTATGTCAGCATAAGGCTTTCTGTAGAAATCTATGTCAGTAGGAGGCTTTCTGTGGAAATTTAGTTTGATGCTGTTCATTGCAACTGTTAGGAAAACAACCATTTAAACCTTCATTCATTTTTTGCATCTTCATACATAGCTGATGGTACACTAGTCCTAAAATGTAAGACCCCCGCCTTGATATTTATGTTTTGGGGGTCAAGACCTTACTGCCTAAATAACGGTGCTGTGTAGCGTGTTCTGATGTCGACTAACATTGGAATGAGAAGCCAAATTTGCAGGAATAACACACACTTGGTAGCCCATATTGACACTTTTCTACAAAAATTGAAGTCATAATATTTTAGTTAGACTTTACTTAATCTTATTTCTTTTATCTAATAAATTCAGATTCTCACACAAACAAAAAAACTGAAGTATTTTCAAGTTCCATTGGCCTACATTTCAGCTGGCTGGAATGTGATAGAAGCTGGGAATGACAAAATTGGTTAAAATGATGATAATTACCTTGAACGAAACGAAGTTATCTAAACACTTTCTTCAATATTAATATATTTTTATTTGTTTTGTTAAAGAAACATACTAAATTTAATTCAATTTTGGCATTCCTGGCCTCCACTGCATTCCAGCCAATGGAACTTGAATACATCTCCATTTGCAATTTGCCAAGTATGTGAAATATTCCTGAAAATGGGACTTTTTGTTCTAATGTTAGATGGCATAAGAACATGCTACACAATGCCATTATTTTGGCAGTAAGACCTCAACCCCTAAAACATAAATATCAGGGCTGATGTCTTACACTGTGGATTAATGGTACATATGTATCATTGGTCCATTATATTGTAAGGCCTTGATGCCAGATTGCTTCCTGCAAAAGTTGGTTAAATTCTGTTCAGCATTCTTCTCAAAAATACATGTCAAAGTAGCTGAGTAGTTTTTAGATGTTTATATGTTTATCTATTTCTAGCAATGAAATATAGATGGACAGATGGATGGATGGATTATGAATAGAGCTGTTTTGTTGACAAGCTCAGCAAAAATCTTATGCATGATGACCACACTAATATTGCATAAATTAATTAGTTTGAAAGTACTCTTCTGAGATTTTGATGATATAAGCCTTATCAGAGCTGGCCTTAGGCCGATTGGAACGACTTGGCCCATTTGGGCCCAGTGCATTAGTAATTTGAAAAAATATATCTATAGAAAGAAAGTAATTTTAAAGTGATGGAAGAAAATTTTAAGTTCAATATCATATAAAACTTGTTTAACCCTTTCATCACTATGGACCGGTTTACCAGTCCAAGGGAAGTAAGTCTGTCAACCCTACTGACCACTTTACCGGTCTGGGGCAGTGTTCTTCTTTAGAGTCATAGTACCCGACTACATAAACTTTGGGATAATTCTAATAACTTCCTTCTTGGTATGTAGATATTATATTTGGATTATCTCTTTAGTTTAGCTTGAATACAACTAGAAATATCAAAGAAAGAAGGTAATTTTTAAGCATGATTTCTGAATGGTGAATTTCTATTCCAAATGGCAACGTTCAAAGCAAGATGAGAATGAAGTGTCAGATTATGAATTAGCAGAATATTTAGCAGTTGTGACCTAATACAGTTGATTTAAAATGAGAGAAACATCTGGAGAAGCAATGGAACGTGCTTGTGGGTGACAGCGATGACGATGAAGAGGATTTAGAAGGTTTTGAATCAGAGGAAGTGTACGCTCCATGTGTTTTTGTTCTGGATGAAAATCTTAAAACCAAATTATATATTTAAGTTTTCTGGGAGAGTTTTGACCCACCAGAGCATTACATGACTCCAGAAAAGCTCTCGAATACTTTAAAATCTTTTATTCAGATGAAGTTTTTAAAAATATTGTCAATCTAACAAGGTAAACAAATAAGTGCTTATGCATTTTACCTGCTGTGTTACCTGTGTTTGCACCTGTATTTTAACAGTTATAATAGATACGCAAATTTTAGTGACTTAGTCATCCAATTTAATTTTTAACCTTTATTTTGAAACCTAATCCAGCCAGATACCTTTAAAATTGGCAAAGTTTTGTTCTTTCAAAATCTACAAGACATTTTGCTTTACAACTCCAAAGTTACTCAGTGTTGAGGGTTCTGTACCTACAACGTTGAATGGTAATGAAAGGGTTAATAGTTTTTTCCCAAATGCTGTGCTCACAGGGAGCCCTGCGTGTAAAACCAGGGGGGCCCCACCAAAATGATCCAAAACGGGCATTGCGATTTGCTAAGGCTGTTCCTGAGCCTTATGTACCAAACTTGATCAAAACTGAGTCAAAACTTGGCAAGAAGCACAGTCAATCACTGCAAAATCAAAATAGGAGTAAATCTCATCATAAATTTTCTTACTGGACATCTTGATGATAAAAGCCTATTTATGAAGTCTGATCAAAATCAGATCAGAAATAACAGCCCGTACAGTGGTGACAACCTCAGCCAATCAGATGCATGATCCTCCAGTGGTAACATCCTCAGCCAATCAGATGCATGATCCTCCAGTGGTCACAACAACCTCAGCCAATCAGATGCATGATCCTCCAGTGGTCACAACAACCTCAGCCAATCAGATGCAACATATGAGGATCTTGCTCATTTTCTAACTAATCCAAGAGCTTGATTATATAAGGTTATATTCAAAGTTTGATGAGAAGTACCACTCTCCGAGTTGTAATAAGCTCAGCAGATCAGATGCAAAATTACCTCATTAATACTTCTGAACTCACTTACTATGCATGAGATCTTGATGATACAAGCCCATATTCCAAGTTTCACAAAAATCAAATCAGAAATACTGCTTCCAGAGTGGTAACAAGCAACACCTGATGGATGAACAATAACTGGACAAACTGCCATACCAAATGCACAATTTGGATGTAAAAATTGGAGGTTGGAGTAAACTGTCCTCAAATTTGATCTCATTTTAAAAACTTACCTGGTGTAGGTGGTGTTGAACCTCTAGATGTGGAACGTAATAAGCTCTCCACTGGAATGTTCGAGGAAGACCCTTTCCTAAAATAATAAAACAAACAAACAATAATGACAAATTAATATGCCATACTGCAATTTAACACTGTGTTCATATTTTCAGGTTCAGAACAATATTAACTTAAGACAACAATGAGATCTTTGTCCAACAATTTTCCCAATATCTTTGAAAATATCCAACTGATGTTGTGATAGTCTGATAATGGAGACTCCAAGGAAGCCAGCTTCAAATTAGCAGCTGTGGCAGTAATATTTGCAATAAAATTTGTGCCATTTTCATCAAGGACAAATCAGACACCATTAGAAAACTTTTAATGAAAACCCCACATCAACATAACAACATTCATGTGAACTTGTGACGTGATTTTCAAGATCTTTATTGTGGCAGCCATATTGGATGTCTATGGGATACCATTCTTTTTGGCCATACTGAATGTCAGATCTGAACAACCTACATTCAGGACTAACAAACCATAAGAAGTAATATGACTTTCCATTTTGGGGAACAGCTACAAGAAGATTTGCAGGATGGCTGCCATAGCAATAACAAAATTTTCAAGATGGTTACTATGGCACCTATATAGATGTCTGACTGCAACCATTTTCATTTAGGATCAACCAGACATCATACAAAGTCTTCTGGTGAAAACCCCATGTCCATATGACTTTCCATATAGGAGAAATAGCAACAAGAAGATTTTCAATACGCTACTGAGGCAGCCATACGGGGATGTTTAAACAGTCTCATTTTTATTTAGGGGCCCTGGGTGGCCTAAGCATTTGCCTTTACCAATCACTGCCATCTTACCACTGTCTGCATGGATTAGAGTTTTGGACTTGAGCAATGTGGCTATGTGAGAAAGATTGCCAGTCTCTTCTCGTGGTTCAGTGGTTCTTCCCAGAGTCTTCCTCCACCAGATATACTGTCCATAATGCATAGCCTATCATGTGCTGAAAAATGGGCTTAAACTTAAAAAAAACTATAACTATTTTCATCTAAGATCAACTAGACCTTAAAAAGAATGTGTAAAGTTTCATGGCAATCTTTCAGGTAGTTTTGGAGGAGTAATCACAAATGTATATTCGCCAATGGGCAGACAAGGGATGATGCCATCAATGGCCCATCCCATAAGCTGTCAATAAGGTGAATAACTGAAAAATTTAATTTCAAAACACAAGGAAAAATAATCTCAGAGTTAAACAGGACTCAAAGGTCTGTCAAATTTGTCAGAACAAGTTGAGATCAAATTTGGCCAAGTTCATTTTTAATGGGTCATGATTTCTAAAGAGAGCCATCACTGTCACACATGCTGAGGTGGTTTTGTGTGTAACAATGTCCACACTGACTGACAACCAATCATATTTTTGTGTGTAACAACGGTCCACATTGACAACCAATCATATTTTTGTTATCTGAGTCAAGCTACCAGTCGTAACAAAAAAGAAACAATGATAAATAACTATACAACACAAACTGATAACCATGGAAAATTAACACGAAAAGGAAAAATAGGATACTACCACAATCAAAACTTATTTAAATTTATTCTTTCTAGAAATTTCATGCAATACTGTAGTTAAAATGAATAATGGTGGAAATTAAAGCGTTCTGCTTATTGTGCAGCTTTCAAACTTAAATTTATTAAATATGCCAAAGAAAATAACAACTGTGCTGCAGCACACAAATTATGTGTACACCGTGAGGCTGATGAAAGGCAGAAATTTCATGAGGCAAGATATCAACCTGGTCGCCAGATGGGTCGCAGATGCACAGTACTCAATTCCATTGGAAATGATTGCCAAATCAATTCAGAAGTGAAGTACACCTCTCCCTCGATAACTCGTGCACATTGGGGTCCACAAACACAGACCGCACTATAAGCAAGGGCAAGAGTTAACAAGGGACCTCTTAAAATTTTTAAAAGCCTCATAGACATCGAGAAAACTGCTGGGGGTAGGGGTAGGGAACTGGGCTGTTTAATGACTGAATCCTCATTTTACAATCACACCAATAATAATTGTTAATAACGCACTTTTTCAAATGAAGTTGTCCATTTTTCTGTATAAAGAACATTTATTTTAAAAATGTCCAACATGCAAAAGATTGTTCCAACTGGTTTCAACAACCATCATGTGTACGCGAAAACATCTGTGTATTACGTCACTGCTTTTTGTTTTGTTGATTAGTCTGGTTCCCGGAGTGGCATGTAACAGTATAATGCCAAATTGGGAGTAAAACCAGCAGGGAACTAGACTAACTGTTGATACACCACCAAACAAGATTTCTTTTTTTTTCATAAACTAGTGACATCTATGCTGTTTTATAATCATCTACGTCAAAACTCAATTTTTGTATTGTTCAATTAGGACAATACTGATGTGGTGATTTCACTGAAAGTAATAGTGAAACCTCTTATCATCCCTGAGAATATCTCTAAGTGCCAGATCAGGAATTCTCTGAAGCTCACTTGCCCAAAATGGTGTGTATCTATGAAACCAAGCTCTTTGTTTCACGAAGTATTCGTTTAGCTTTGGTTAACTTGCTTTCTTTGATCACATTTATGAATGAATTGGTTAATTTAAGGTAGTTTAATTATGTTACATACACAATAACATTTATAACAGTGTTCGAATGACCAAATGAAGTGAGTTCACCCTACATATGAACAGGGCTGTTAGATTTTACGTACCCTATTTTATGTATTTTTTCGTACCCTTTAATTTTTTGTACACAATCCAGTTATCAAAATAATAATTATTTAAATGTATCATAATTTTTCGTACACACCACTCTGTATTATTTGAAAAATCCATTAAATTATCGGACTAACATTTCCACTAAGAAGATTTACGTTTGCAAAAAGATTGAAAATACCATATTCCCACTTTGTTTTTACAAAAATTAAGGATTAATTGTTGGTGAGAAAATATAATGATTGATGCATAAAAATGGGCGCCCGCAGCATAGGTCAAGGGGGGGGTCACGTGACACACCCCCGAAATCATACTGCAATATATATTCCGACAAGTTCAATCATGCAAATGAAGCTTAAAATATGTCACAAGATTCAGTTCAAAATGCTTAGTAAATATTAGCTTTAGTTTCAGACTGCTTATTATACTAACTCTCCCGGCCATGACTGACTGATCTCCCCCCCTTTTTGCAAAAGATCCCGCGGGCACCCATGTGCAAAAACTCTTATTGTCATTACAATATCTACTGGTGTTTATTAACAAATGAACAAAGAACTTTACAGACCATACCTTTAAATATTATCATTAATTAGTTCTCCTTATTAAGTCCGTCACCGTAACAAAACATCACATGCATTCCCTTTGATGTTGTCTTATCCAACAAAAATTACATCTCAGTACATGCTAAAGTGAAGACCACAGACCATTGGTCAACTTGTCTTATTGTTTCAATAGTCATACAAACATAACATATAAAAACCTTGTCATTTTCCATCGTAAATTTGAAAGTCACGGACTCCGTTAAATCGATTCGTATATATACATATACTATCTTTTAAGTGCTTGTTCTGTTTTTACTTGGATACAATTAACATTTTATTGCAAATCTATTCTATGATATACCCCACTATTATCTTTATTGGCGAGTTTGAATAACAAGTAATGCATATGATCGCTTGTCCCTATAACATCTGCTATATGGACAACGGCTTCAATAGCACATTGACAGACTTTCATTTCCCTAAAGCGAGCCTCATTTCCCTACTGGCAGCCTCGCTGATTTGACCTCTTCAGTCGATTCTGCCCTCAATCTGGTTTCAACTGGACTAACCAAAGCGCTAAGCAGGTTTAATTACCGTGTAAATAACACTATATAGCCATGTGGTTGTTGTGACAATGTACATCGTAATTAAAACAGGAATGAACTGTTGATTTAGCGGTGTTTATTCCTAATGGAATATAGTAGGGTCGTAATACATGAGAATTATCCCACTCGTCAGGTAACTGAAAATAGTATTTTTTTCTCTTTGCAAAAGCTACAAATAAAAACTACACTGAATAAATATGGTCTTGTACACTGAAAAAATTTTGTTTGATTGATCTCTCTGGCACACACACACACACACACACACACACACACACACACACACACACACACACACACACACACACACACACACACACACACACACACACACACATTAAGCGTTGATTTCAAGTTCTTTATTTTTTATTGCAATTTGATAATGAGATTATTGTTGCAGTAAAAATACAACTTGCACTTAATTTCCTGACGATGTGGGGTCGTATCGTTGTGTACAATTTACCAATAAATAATACCCTAACTTATACATGTTCAAACCATCTTGATCATTTTGCCAATATTACACAACATAACAGCTACATATGTTCTAAATGCAGACGAGCTTGCACACTGAACATAATTCTCTCTCTCTCTCTAATAACAAAAGTACTTTTGATTTATGAGACAGAAAATATACGTTTACTTTGTACGTTTGTACCGTTAGGTTGTCGAGTAGCGTGTGTACTGTAGAACTTGTTTTGGTACGATCCCTTTATTTTTCGTACACGGTCTGCACCACCAAATGATAATTACTTATTTTACATATAATTTTTCGTACAATGAAATCATTTTTTCGTGTATAAAAAGTTACATAAAATACGGTATGTAGGATTTGCATGCCTTTTAACTTTTCTTTTATTCCACATCCCTGATTTGATTCAAAAGACATAATTAATTTGATAATACAAAGGAGGCCAGCTTCTAATTCAGTGAAACAATACAACAAAGGCTTCTGCAAGTCAGTTATCAAAATACGGTTGGCACGTAATTAGGTTCTCAGAGAAATGCTTGCGGCCATAGCTGTTACAGTAGATTGAAACATTTTACATTTAAATATACACTGCATTTATGATGATTACACTTAAGAAGAACTAAAAGATAGAATTAAAACACAAATTTCAGTTAACAAAAATTGTTTAATTGGAATTTAAATATTAATGTACTGCCTACACTAGGTGTAAGTTATATTTCCATTGATAGAAATTTCCTTGAATATCTTTGATTACGGAATACTAAAAATGTTGTTTGGAGAGAAAATGTAACCAATTATATGACTTCTTATTAAAAGTTGATAATTTCAAAATGTTGATTAAAATTTCCAGGTCCCATCAACCGTTTTCGACCAAAAAACGAGTGATATATCAACATTTCAGTTACCAATTTTGATCGTGATTTTCTTCAAGTTCAAGAAATAGGGATCAATTTTTGGCATATTTTCTGGTACAAAAAATGAGATCCACGTCTGACCCCATGTTATGAACAAATTTGTGAGTTATCAGGGTGTGAGTTATCGAGGGAGTGGTGTATCAGCAATGCCACTGATGGAACTGAAGTTTGAAGGATTCTAAGTGAAAGAATTTTTATAATTCAAAATTTTAATATGAGGATTGTACTATTTAAATTAAGAATTAACATTTAAGACTAAAGTTTTAGTACTGTATTTGTCTCTCAACATATAAATTAATATTCATATACTCATTTTTGTTAGGCCTGAAGATAGTATTTTATTTTACTAATGTGGTTTGCCAAAACAAATGCATTTAGAACTTACCATGTGCATATTGTGGTATCATCTTGGACTGATGGGTTGGCTTATACATGGGTCATGCACTTTGTAATTTTTTACCTATTCAATTTGGAGTGTTGGCTTATATGCAAACAGGTTTATACATGAACAGGCTTTTACTGGACTACATACAGTATTTCAGTCTATTTATGTATCCATACGATTGTGATGTATGTCATATCAAAGACAATAAACATGAAACCTACTGTGATACAACAAGGTTTCCAATACCCAGTCCTAAATAATGTGCCTGCAGAGCTGGATCTATCTTGTTATCAGGAATATGTTACATATGGGGTAAATATTGCAAATATTTAACTAACATACATACACAGGTAAATATTGTAAAAATGTAACTAAAATACATACACAGGCAAATACTGTAAAAGTGTAACTAAAATACACAGGTAAATACTGTAAAAATGTAACTAGAACACATACACAGGTAAATACTGTAAAAATGTAACTAGAACACATACACAGGTAAATACTGTAAAAATGTAACTAGAACACATACACAGGTAAATGTTGTAAAAATGTAACTAAAACAGATCCAGTAGAATCTTAACAGCTTGAACATACCGAAGATATAGGAAATCAATTCACAAGATTGCATGAATGAAGTATGTAGCAAATCAATTCAAGAGACTGCATGAATGAAAGATGTAGTAAATCAATTCAAGAGATTGCATGAATGAAGGATGTAGTAAATCAATTCAAGAAATTGCATGAATGAAAGATGTAGCAAATCAATGCAAGAGACCACACTAGTAAAGGCTGTAGCAAATCAATTCAAGAGATCACATGAGGGAATGATGTAGCAAATCAATTCAAGAGATTGCATGAATGAAGGATGTAGCAAATTAATTCAAGAGACTGCATGTATGAAGGATTAAGTAAATCAATTCAACAGATTGCATGAGTGAAGGATGTAGCAAATCAATTCAAGAGATCACACAAGTGAAAGGACGTAAGAAACCATTTCAAGAGACTGCATTAGTGAAGGATGTAAAAAATCAATTCAAGTGATCACATGAAAGACGCAGCAAATAAATTCAAGAGAGTGAAGGATTAACAAAACATTTCAAGCGATCGTGTGCATGAAGGACATAGCAAAGTACTTCAAGAGATCAAGATTGCATGAAGTTTAATATGATCATAAATTTTCTGTCACATGCTCTAAATAATTTTGAGCAATCCAGAGTGTTTGCGCTAACCCATGTTCCAGCTAAGATGATACTACTTTTTATATCTGGAAATTAAAATAGCAAATTACATACGCCGGATTACTTTTGCTTCGGCTACCACTCGGCACTTGTCTACTACTCTCTAGTTTGGCAGGGCTTGGGATAAAGCCAACATCACATCCTTCCTTCACCAGGCGCCCTATCCACCAGTCATTACTGAATTTCTGTAACACAGGGGGAAAAAAACTTGCATTCAAAACAGTTTGTTGTACAAAACAGCTTTTACATGACGGTGTATAAGTTATCAAAGTACATGTAATTTACAGAATTAATATTAAGACTCTATCTGTACAACAAAAAGAAATATTGGAAGAAATGTCAAAAATAATGAATAAACAACATTAATATTAATATACTGTCATAAAGAAAATCTCTTGGGAGCAAGTCGGGCCTTCTAAAGCCCAGAGTGAAAAACTATAAATCAGACAGTCCACAATGAATTAATTTCCGAAGGATCAATAATATTCTGAGAACCTGTCAAGATGAAGAATGATATCCATATGTTAACAAGAGCAAAGGTTTCACATACAAATAAAATATTTGATTCATCTTTGACAAATATGGCAATTTTTAATCATCCAGTGTTTTTCTTTCCCCCCAAAATATTGTTATGTTTTGTCTTATTCCAATATACAGTTCATTCCACCTTATCATTCTTTGCTTTTGAATGAATGAGACCTCAGGGAGAATAGTCTGTTATTACTACCAGTGCTTTCTTCAGGCTGTGACCCTGTACCTCGAAGACAGTGTAACATTTTAATGAGTGTAGGTAAACATGGCCAGAGCATCAAAAAAAGGGCATGGAAAATAACTGTATTTCATCAGCCAGGTCTACAAAGTCAATAAGCTTCTCACTGATCAAGATTATCTTATGCTTTGATAGAGCACTAAGCATGTGAATCAATATAACAAATTAAAGAATATCCTCCTTTTTCTTTACAATGAATACTGAAGTCAGTAATGGTCTCACACAAATGTGTGAAATGAATTTTCAGGAATTTATGACAAGACCACTTCTTCCATGTAACTGCTGAGTGTTCAAACTATCTGACATTCTTCAGCAACAGATTTTCAAATTACCTGCTGTGATTGACATATTGATGTCAGATGAGCACCATTTTCATTTAAGGTCATGGAACATGTTGAAAATAAAATCACCACACTTGTAATTATCTAATACACACCCCAGGAGTGACAATCTGGCCAATCAAGGTCGTGGGATATGCTAGAAAATAAAATCATCACACTTGTAATTATCTAATACAAGCACCAGGAGAGACAATCTGGCCAATCAAGGTCATGGGGCCAATCAAGGTCATGGGATATGCATGAAAATAAAATCATCACACTTGTAATTATCTAATACAAGCATCAGGAGTGACATTCTGGCCAATCAAGGTCATGGGATATGCTAGAAAATAAAATCATCACACTTCTAAGGCCAGATACACACACCAGGAGTGACAATCTAGCCAATCAAGGTTGTGGGATATGCTAGAAAATAAAATCATCACACTTGTAACTAACTAATACAAGCACCAGGAGTGACATTTTAGCCAATCAACATCAAGGGATATGCAGGAAAATAAAATCATTATACTTCTAATCATTTGATCCAAATATCAGGAGTGATAATTAGGCCAATCAAGCTGAAGGGATTTGCTAGAAAATGTAATCGTTATACTTCTAATCATTTGATACAAACACAAGGAGTTGCAAAATTTGGAAAGTCAAGTTTTGAAGTTATTTAAAGGTTTTTCTTCTCTTTTTAAAATAACTGCCCTCTTTGAAGGATGATCAGTGCCATTTGTGCCAGTTTCAGAGATATTTTGCATCAATTTTGGTCAAACTGTGTTGAGAAGTATTTGAGAAAAAGTTATTTATAATAATTATTATAATTTTATTATTATTATTATTATTATTATTATTATTATTATTATTATTATTATAGGGACAATAAAAAATTTACAGTGCTATAAAGAAACTTTATGTTTGTACAGACATTTTTCATATTTGGCCCTTCAATCTGTATAAACTGTCAATGGTCTGACAAGGTGAATCATGCAAAATTAGCAGTACCTCCTTGATGTGCAGAAAATCCTTCACACCGAAAGACACCGCTTGCCCTGGTACAGGGCAGTCATCTTCATATGTTCCGTCATATGATACATTTGTCCTTACTGAAAAGGCCACTGGCTTTGTCTGGGGATTAAAAAAAACAAAAAAACATTAGCACTACCTTATCTGTTTCTGAAATACATGTGCCATAGTGTGAACTGCATAGACCCAGATTTGCCATTATATAAAATACCTGCAGATGTGGGTCTATCCAACTATGTTGTTTATTCTACAACAGAAAGCTGATTATATGGATAATGATTATCAAGACTGTTTATTCTGCAATAAAACACTGATTATATTGACAATTATCTAGAATCTATAGCAGAACACTGCTTATAAGGACAATAATTATGGAGACTTTGTTCTCCACTAGAATACTGATTATATTTGCAATGATTATTGTGACTTTTCTAAAACAGAAAACCGATTATATGGATAAAGATTATGGAGACTGTTCTATAATAGAACACTGATTATATGGACAAAGATTATGGAGACTGTTCTATAATAGAACATTGATTATATGGACAAAGATTATGGAGACTTCTATAATAGAACACTGATTATATGGACAAAGATTATGGAGACTTCTATAATAGAATACTGATTATATGGACAAAGATTATGGAGACTGTTTTATAATAGAACACTGATTATATGGACAAAGATTATGGAGACTGTTCTATAATAGAATACTGATTATATGGACAAAGATTATGGAGACTTCTATAATAGAATACTGATTATATGGACAAAGATTATGGAGACTTCTATAATAGAACACTGATTATATGGACAAAGATTATGGAGACTGTTCTATAATAGAATACTGATTATATGGACAAAGATTATGGAGACTTCTATAATAGAACACTGATTTTATGGGCAAAGATTATGGAGACTGTTCTATAACAGAACACTGATTATATGGACAAAGATTATGGAGACTGTTCTATAATAGAACACTGATTATATGGACAAAGATTATGGAGACTTCTATAATAGAACACTGAGTATATGGACAAAGATTATGGAGACTGTTCTACAATAGAACACTGATTATATGGATAAAGATTATGGAGACTGTTCTATAATAGAATACTGATTATATGGACAAAGATTATGGAGACTTCTATAATAGAACACTGATTATATGGACAAAGATTATGGAGACTGTTCTATAATAGAATACTGATTATATGGACAAAGATTATGGAGACTTCTATAATAGAACACTGATTATATGGACAAAGATTATGGAGACTTCTATAATAGAACACTGATTATATGGACAAAGATTATGGAGACTGTTCTGTAACAGAACACTGATTATATGGACAAAGATTATGGAGACTTCTATAATAGAACACTGATTATATGGACAAAGATTATGGAGACTTCTATAATAGAACACTGAGTATATGGACAAAGATTATGGAGACTGTTCTACAATAGAACACTGATTATATGGATAAAGATTATGGAGACTGTTCTATAATAGAACACTGATTATATGGACAAAGATTATGGAGACTGTTCTATAATAGAACACTGAGTATATGGACAAAGATTATGGAGACTGTTCTATAACAGAACACTGATTATATGGACAAAGATTATGGAGACTTCTATAATAGAACATTGAGTATATGGACAAAGATTATGGAGACTATTCTATAATAGAACACTGATTATATGGACAAAGATTATGGAGACTGTTCTATAACAGAACATTGATTATATGGACAGATTATGGAGACTGTTCTATAATAGAACACTGATTATATGGACAAAGACTATGGAGACTGTTCTATAATAGAACACTGATTCTATGGATAAAGATTATGAAGACTGTTCTAAAATAGAACACTGATTATATGGACAAAGATTATGGAGACTGTTCTATAACAGAACACTGATTATATGGACAAAGATTATGGAGACTGTTCTATAACAGAACACTGATTACATGGATGAAGATTATGGAGACTGTTCTACAGTAGAACACTGATTATATGGACAAAGATTATGGAGACTGTTCTATAACAGAACACTGATTACATGGATGAAGATTATGGAGACTGTTCTATAACAGAACACTGATTATATGGACAAAGATTATGGAGACAGTTCTATAACTGAACACTGATTACATGGATGAAGATTATGGAGACTGTTCTATAACAGAACAGTGATTATATGGACAAAGATTATGGAGACTGTTCTACAAAAGAACACTGATTCCATAGACAATAATTATTGAAACTTTGTTCTACAACAGAACACTGATTTTATGGACAATGATTATGGAATATTCTATTATAGAACACTGATTATTTGGACAATGATTATGGAGACTGTTCTATAATAGAACACTGACTATATGGACAATGATTATGGACTGTCCTATATGTTACGTTAAAGGCTTGTACAAAAGTAACAAGAAAAGAGTGAAAACAACAAGCTTTGTAAAATTTAACAAAATAATTTATTTCCCTAGAAAAACAAGGTAAAAATGAGAAAATGGACTTACAGTTTATGAATCAAATCCAAAATTAATCCAAGAATTAAAAAATAGAAGTCCTATCAATGAAAAGTCCTAAATGAATCTGTGTTCGAGTCCCGATGAAATCAAAATGGAGAGCAATGACATCTTCAATAGTCAGCTTTGTACTGATGTGTCAACAGTTCTTTGCTGAATCACAGAAAATAATATTCCAGTTTGGAATTCCGAATAATTTTCAATAAATGTCTTTGTCCATGAATCTTGTAAAGAGCACTTATATTTTCCAGGGAAAGAATCACTAATTCCATAAAATAAAAAATTCAACTCAAACTGGTCACAACAAGACACCTTTAAGTGTCGAAGATTTTTAGCCCACCTCCTAGTTCTTCTCAAGAAAATGGTTATACAGTAAGTTAAGATGCAAAACAGATTCCCATATGAGGGTCACATTGTCACCTTCTAAAACAACATAGAATATTTTTTACATGTTAATTATCATGTACTCTAGGTATGGCCTTGATTCCACTGAATGAATCTTACTCTTAGAATGAATAAAAAAAAAATTTTTGTAAAAAGGTTGTTTACTAGAACTGGATCTGATTTCTGAATCAAGGTCAGAAACTAGATACAATGTTTCAACTACTGGTTGTTTATCAAGTCCAAGAGAACTAAACTGAATTTCTATAAAAAAAAAATAAAAAAAATCAAATCCAGTAGACAAACTCATCATTACAACAACATGTAATGGAATAAAATTTTTTTTTTAAAACAAACAAACAAATAATTAAATTACATATACATAACATATAATAAAACACTCATTATATCGACAATGATTATTAAGAATGTTCTAAAGTAGAACACTGATTATATGGACACAGATTATGGAGACTGTTCTATAACAGAACACTGATTATATGGACAAAGATTATGGAGACTGTTCTATAAAAGAACACTGATTATATGGACGAAGATTATGGAGACTATTCTATAACAGAACACTGATTACATGGATGAAGATTATGGAGACTGTTCTATAACAGAACACTGATTATATGGACAAAGATTATGGAGACTGTTCTATAACAGAACACTGATTATATGGACAAAGATTATGGAGACTGTTCTACAGTAGAACACTGATTACATGGACGAAGATTATGGAGACTGTTCTATAACAGAACACTGATTACATGGATGAAGATTATGGAGACTGTTCTATAACAGAACACTGATTATATTTACAATAATTATTGAGAATGTTCTACAACACCAATTATATGGACAATAATTATGGAGACTGTTCTACAATAAAACATTGATTATACAAACAATGATTATAGAGACCGTTCAACAACAGAACATTGATTATAAGGACAATAATTATGGAGACGGTTTGTTCAACAACAACAGAACACTGATTATACAGACAATAATTATGGAGACGGTTTGTTCTATAATAGAACACTACTTATAAGGATAATAATTATGGAAATGGTTTGTTCTACAACAGAACACTGATTATATGGACAATGAGTATGCATACTGTTCTACAACAGAACACTGATTATATGGACAATGAGTATGCATACTGTTCTACAACAGAACACTGATTATGGACAATGAGTATGCATACTGTTCTACAACAGAACACTGATTATGGACAATGAGAATGCATACTGTTCTACAACAGAACACTGATTATATGGACAATGAGTATGCATACTGTTCTACAACAGAACACTGATTATATGGACAATGAGTATGCATACTGTTCTACAACAGAACACTGATTATGGACAATGAGTATGCATACTGTTCTACAACAGAACACTGATTATATGGACAATGAGTATGCATACTGTTCTACAACAGAACACTGATTATATGGACAATGAGTATGCATACTGTTCTACAACAGAACACTGATTATGGACAATGAGTATGCATACTGTTCTACAACAGAACACTGATTATATGGACAATGAGTATGCATACTGTTCTACAACAGAACACTGATTATATGGACAATGAGTATGCATACTGTTCTACAACAGAACACTGATTATATGGACAATGAGTATGCATACTGTTCTACAACAGAACACTGATTATATGGACAATGAGTATGCATACTGTTCTACAACAGAACACTGATTATATGGACAATGAGTATGCATACTGTTCAAGTGTACTATCTTGCCCATGTTACCCAAAATTTTAATCCGTTTTATTAACAACAATTATCCAGAAGAAAAAAAAACATTTTCTAGGCAAAATCATTCTCATGTTTGGTTTGGATTATCAACATTCTACTGTTCTTGTACATCCCAGCAAATAGTATACACCCTGATATGCTGTGTGTGTGTGCGTGTGCGCTCAATGGACTTGCATATGTCAATCCTACTGTTTGTACCATGGGTAACTGTTTTCAACAACAACAACCTCTATGTAAAGGCTAAGTATTATTCACTTTAAAGAAATTATTTTGATTATTGTCACTGGATGGTTTCTAACAAGCATACTATTGACTATAGTATTTCCTAAGGAAACACTTCAGCACCTGACCCAGGTTAGCATGAACCTGCAACCCTTGGATTATGGGACAATGTACTACAAACTAAGCTGTGGCAGACCCCATATATCAAATTTATTTTATATTATTTGAGCAAAGGTACTAAAAATGGTATATGATACACCCACCCATGTTTAATAGTCCTCAATGTAGGCACTATCAGGGCATGGATGACT
This sequence comes from Megalonaias nervosa, assembly GCA_016617855.1. Lineage (NCBI taxonomy): Eukaryota > Metazoa > Mollusca > Bivalvia > Unionida > Unionidae > Megalonaias > Megalonaias nervosa. The sequence goes on from JAECUM010001553.1 coordinate 51,352, forward strand.
CTGGGGATTATTAAATAACAGGTCTAAATTACCTTAGACATTCTCGGTATGTGGTCTTGAATTAAACTTGGTGCTCCCAAACCATTTTTATTACACTAACCATGACCTTGACATCCGACTTCAGACCCCAGTTTCATATTACCCAAAATGCAAACCATCCACAAAGTAGTGCTAAAATACATGTAGCTTTAATAAGTTTGACTTCTTGGTTAAACATCATAATGAGGCACTTAACAAGCTGTTTGCAAAGGAAAGGAACATATTCCACAACAAAACTTTTTGTGCAAAGCCCCATTGTTTTTTGAGTCATGATCACCTTGACCTTTGCCATTTTTCCCCCAAATCAAACAGTAAATAGTGTCTAGTAATTTGTTGTTTTACAAATCAAGGTTATCTGTAGAAATTTACCTTGCATGAAATATGTTACTGTGTTCTTAAGACAGATCACTGTGATCCCATGTTTTGTCCCTGGCCAGTATTTTCTGCAGTACTTATAATCGTACAAACTCACCCCCATATTTAAAAAATCTCCCCACCCCTTTGAAAATGAGCAAGCACATGAAAATCGCAAAACGTAATTTTGCCATTAACTTAACAAAATCTTTAACATTCATTAATAGTAACCAAGCTCAACCTGATCATGTAAGTGCTTGATTTCAATATCAAAAAGAAAACAAAGCACTTACCTGGGCCTACATGCCCATCCCTTTGCTATGCATCAAGGAAGTAATATAGGCACCTGGGCTAACATACCTTTTCCTATGCTATGCATCATGAAAGTAATATAGGAACCTGAGCCAACATACAGTACCCATTCCTCTGCTAAGAACTGCAAGCACCTGGGCCAACTTAACCATCCCTATGCCATGCATCAAGGAAGTAATGCAGACTCCTTGGCCAACATACCCATCCCTGATGCTATGCATCAAGGAAGTAATGCAGACACCTGTGCCAACATACCCATCCCTGTGCTATGCATCGAAGAAGTAATGCAGACATCCAGGCCAACATACCCATCCCTATGCTATGCATCAAGAAATAATGCAGACACCTGGGCCAACATACCCATCCCTATGCTATGCATCAAGGAAGTAATGTAATATGCTTGTTGCACATCATTTTGCGCACCATGATTACACTGATCAACTTCAGGGCCTCTTCCTGATTAACTTGTAATGCTAAAATGTCCTCACAACGCAGGTGTCCAACACCAGTGGACAATTAACAATTCTGAGAACATCTCCAGTCGTAGTGTTGCATCCAGTGAGCCAGGGACAATGTCAGTCAACTCTGGAGAACACAAAAAATATTCAAAGGACAAGTAATTGTTAGCATTGGAAGTGACGGTCAAAAAATTGTGCACACAGTGGTCAAGATTTAGGGGACAAGGGGCCAAAAATTGCAATAAAACCTACTATCCTGCACTTCAAGATACAACACTGCAGACCATCACAAATCATATCCCAAGATTTCCAGTTTCTATCATGAATGGTGTAAGAGGAATTACCAGACCTTGAGTAACAAGCATGCTCACAACACCAGGATCACGAAATTCCATGTTCAACCTGGACCTTTCAGCTTTTGACCCCAAAACTGATCATATTGTTTCTTCCACCAGTGCATGCTATTCACAATGTTTGGCAACTGCAAATGATGGAGAACTCAAGTTATTGTGCAGAAAACATTTTCCTTTCTCAGTCGCAATGATCTTAACCTGTGTGCTTTTCAGCCCAAAATCTTTAGGTTTCTTTCCCAAAGTGCAAGCCATCCACAATATTTTGAACTTGATGATGGACAACTGAAGTTACTGCACAGAAACCAAAACTGCAATGGATGGACATAGAGACAAATGGAAAAGATCTAGACATAATAGGTTCTCCCTTATGACTGGCATAAAATAAGGGCAGGATAATGAATTTGCTATTTTTCACTGGATACTTATTTTTTTGTAGATGAAAACATGGTTTGATGCAAACCACAATTGAAACACCTGACAGACACAAAATCCACTGTTGAAACAATGGGACAACTGCTCATATTGACAATATTTATAAACTGTAAGAACAAAAATGTCTTTTTTTTTATCAAAGCTGCAAATAGTAGACCCATGAGAATAAATGAATTTACTGTACTAATATACACTAAAAATTGGTCCGAGGTATGGCTTGTGACCACACATAGGGCTGAGTACTTATAGGCACTCAAAATTGGCCCCTAAGAGATGATTTAGGAACAGACAAGGACTTGAGTACTTACATGCATTCAATATTGGCCCCTTAGACCAGACTTGGAAATTGATATGGGGCTGAGTATATACATGGACTCAATACTGGTCCCTTAGACTAGACTTGGAAACAGATATGGCGCTGAGTACATACATTAACTCAATATTGGCCCCTTAGACCAGACTTGGAAACAGATATGGGGTTCAATACTTACATGCGCTCAATACTGGCCACTTACACAAGACATGGAAATTGATATGGGGCTGAGTAAATACATGGACTCAGTATTGGCCCCTTAGACCAGACTTGGAAACAGATATTGGGTTCAATACTTACGTAGACTCAATATTGGCCCCTTAGACCAGACCTGGAAGCAGATATGGGGCTGAGTATTTACATGGACTCAATACTGGCCCCTTAGACCAGACATGGAAACAGATATGGGGTTGAGTACATACATGCACTCAATATTGGCCCCTTAGATGAGACTGGGAAACAAATATGGAGTTTGAGTACATACATGCACTCAATATTGGCCCCTTAGATGAGACTTGGAAACAGATATGGGGTTTGAGTACATACATGCACTCCATATTTGCCCCTTAGATGAGACTTGGAAACAGATATGGGGTTTGAGTACATACATGCACTCAATACTGGCCCCTTAGATGAGACTTGGAAACAGATATGGGGTTTGAGTACATACATGTACTCAATACTGGCCCCTGAAGCTTGACATGGGATATGACAAGGGGAGGAGTATTTTTTAGAGTAATGAAGTGTACATATTTTTGTTTCATTCAGTATGAGTACTTTGAACTTCCTAATTAAGAGAATAAGTATTGTTCAAAAAGTAATCACGAGTACAATTAGATTGCTATGGGCATAGAAATTTAGAAGCTCAATGCTACATTTTTTGAATAAATAAACAGAATGAAAGAAAATCGCATGCTTCACTACATTATCAGACTCATTTATTCTGAACATGGGTTATTTTCAACTACTCCTGAATTGTTCAGTCCTATAATTACAATATTGATTTTAATTGCATTTAAGTATGATTTCTTCTTAACCTAGACTGAAAATGTTCATGTCATAATGTATTTTTACTATACAGCAACAAACGAAATTAATGAACAAGTGATTTTGGTGTTCAGCATTAAGAGGTTAGTGTTAGGACTGGTCGGCCTCGTGTCAGGATAATGTGACCGGGTGGGACATCATGCTGCATGTCTGCAGCATGATGCCCCAGTGTAGATATCACTATAAACTGACACACTGCAGACACTGTAGCAATATGACTGAAAAATTGTTAGAGCTATATTAAAAATCTAAATCACACACACACACACACCAGATAAACACAGGAAGAATAGAAGATGATAAACTTCCGACCTAATGTTTAGAACATACTGTAAATCTATTCATGGAGATAACATATCATGCTTTAGGATACAAGTTTCTTCACAGGGATTTAATTTTATGGATATTCATTACCAAAGAAAAAGACTAAAATTAAATCCTTCACAAATATTTCTGATGAAACAACACTGTGCTTGTCAAAAACCTCTTAGCTCACATAATGCACTTTGCTAGTCAGGTGTAATGACTCTTACAGTCAAGAAAATGAAGAAATAAACAGTCTGATTAAATCAATCAATATATTACAGTGGTGAGTTGATTTATCATCCTTGTTACCCAAAAGGTTATGCCTAGTCCACACCAAGAGTGTTCATGGTGATGAAATATCATGGTTTAGGAATAAACAATTTCATGTGGATTCATTTTTGTAGGGTTACCTTAACATACAATAAACAATACAAATTCTTTTTAGATGAATTTAATTTTATGGACATTCATTACCAAAGAAAAAGACTAAAATCATTCACAAATATTTCTGATTTTATAGCTTGCTTGTCAAAAACCTCCTGGATCACACACTGCAGTTTCCCAATCAGGTGTAATTATGACTCTAAATGACAAGACAAAAAAGGATCTAGTCAATCAATATAATAATAGTGAAGTGAATTTTATCATCATTGTTACCAAAAAAAGTTATGCTTGGTCCACAAGAAGTGCACATGCATTAGGTTGCAAAAAAATAAATCGGGGGATCAAACATAGCTTTGTGAGTATAACTGTTTTTATTGCAAAGATAAGTTTCAGTGAAGACAAAAAAAATCTTCATCTTCAAAAATTAAGCAATGCTTACAATTACATCAAAAGAAGGCTTTTCATCTACCTGATATTCAGCATGCAAATGGAAAAAATTACATGTATAACCAATGAATAAATTTATATTTCTGGGGTATTAAAACATGCACATTATCTCATCAGGTCTGTTCTTTTGCAGTAACTTTTTGGCATTCATACTCTTCTTGTATGTACCACAAGCATATTAGCATTTCTTAGGGGATCATTGCTGGAAATGGGACAAGTATTTTTTTGTATTTCTTTGCAGATCACTGCTGGAATGGGACAAGTATTTATTCTTAGTGGATCATTGCTGGAATGGGACAAGCATTTATTCTTAGTGGATCATTGCTGGAATGGGACAAGCATTTATTCTTAATGGATCATTGCTGGAATAGGACAAGTATTTATTCTCAGTGGATCGTTGCTGGAATGGGACAAGTATTTATTCTTAGTGAATCATCGTTGGAATGGGACAAGCATTTATTCTTAGTGGATCATTTGCTAGAATGGGACATGCATTTATTCTTAGGGGATCATTGCTGGAATGGGACAAGCATTTTTAGCATTTCTTAGGGGATCATTGCTGGAATGGGACTAGCATTTTTTGCATTTCTTGCACATCATTGCTGGAATGGAACAAGCATTATTATAAGTTATTCTTCTGGAATCATTGCTGGAATGGGACAAACTAAGCATAAGAAGAAGTCTATTACTAAAATCTCCATGCTGATATGACCATCCAGTCAGGTGTAGCAACAAGATTTTCTTGACTGCCGCGATGGTGGCCATATTAATTATCCAAAGAGAATGACTTTCAATTAGGCCCAGCCAGACATCACAAGTTTTTCTGGTGAAAACATGTCCATTCAGGACGTACAGGAATAAGATTTCAAAGATGGCTGTCAGGGGTGAAACCACTCATCAATATCCTGATGCATCGATACTTATGCTGTACATATCGATACAATTGATGGAAATTTATACAAAACAATACTTACCTTACACAAGTTATTTTAATCATCAGCAGTCCTCAAAAATTTTATTAGTCATCTGCCTTCTTATTCTCTAAATTAAGAACTAATCTGAGACAGCTGTTGCAGGCAAATGCACTCATATTCGTCAGTTACAACGAAAAAGACTTGACAACAATTGCTCGCCATCTACAAATTAACACCAAGTGAAATGGTTCATAATATTTCTCCCTGCCAATTCCATTGTAATTATTTTATTGCAACAGTTTGTTTGGCATAAAGTAGTCTGAGTTTCCTCTGACACTTGCCCCCCCCCCATTTCTGATATTAAGACATTTATGTTGGGGTGTTGGATCAGAGCCAACACCTATAGAAAAGCTGGATTTCGCTGACACTACGCGGTGTCAGCATTGAGCTGCTACTTACTAGCCAGCCTAGCAAATCTGAATACCCTTTCATCAGGCCATACCTGCATGAAATTGATAGGACGATTGTGTTTCTTTTCTCAGAAATTGCAAGTATAACATTCGATATGTCTTTAATCAATTGCAAGTATAACATTCGATATGTCTTTAATCGGTTGGCAGATGAGAAACAAACTACAGCATTGATGGAATTTGACCTAGATCTCACCATCTGCATCGTTAGTCACATGACATAAATGGTTGTTAAAATAAATATAATTGGTATATTGTGCTCTGGAACATGCATTATGTTGTGGTTTGAACATGTTAAGTTTTACAAATGCATGTTTACAATACGGGATACTGGTAACCAGAAAACCCCATATGGCCAATTCATTCGGCAAATACTGGCTGATGATAGTCATGATGATAATAATTTTTAAAGTTAGGAAGTATAGCAGACTACTGGAACTGGTAAAAGTGTTAATGGAGATACCAGTGAGTGATTTTGAGCCCAAAAATGGTGTTAAATATGAGTCTAATATACACGCTGGGTGGACAAAAATACATGGCGTGTCGGTCAAGCACCCTTTCGGCAAATGTAGAAAATACCAAGCCAAATTAAAAAACAGACAACTTATAAGTAGAATGCAATTTTCATTTTCTTTTTCTCAAACAATTCAGCCCTACTACAAAACTATATTCCCCCCCCCCCATCGGGGTTAAGATAAACTGAATAAATAAGAACGAAAAAAATGAAATAAAAAAGTAAAGATATTTATTTAATCAATATACATAAATGTCTGGTGGCTAAAGTAAGTCCTGCATCTGATCAAATGGCCTAAAATGTTCAATACAAATCACTGATAACTAACAGGTAGTTATCTCATAGTGGATGAGAATGACATATAAATAGATGCCAGGTGTATGTCTCTCTCTAATCTGGATTCTGGAAATACTACCTGTAAATCACATCAAAGGGCACCACCTACTATTGACAGACCTTCAAAAGATGGAAAGACCATGAAGTTAATAAGAGTATCGATAATGTACTGTAAAGGTCTTTTAGTGAAAACCCCATGCTGATATATCCATTCAGGAGTAGCAATGTGGCAGCCATGTTGGCAGTGCAGGCAGTGCCATTTTCATTTAGCACCACCTTGGCCATGGTAGTTTAGGAACATTAACAATCAAAAAATCTAATACTAATGGACAGATGGGCAATGGACAACATGTCATCCTGTGAGCTCTCCTGGGATTTGACCAGTAAAACTCAAACTGCTTCTTTTATCATCTTGCAGAACTGGATGTCCAAAGGGCAACAAATTAATTTGATGAGGCCTAATGATGAGAGTTTAATGGACCGTACCCTGGCTTTTTCAAGCTGAGCAAGAGCCTGTTTGGCCGTTTCCCTCCGCAGAGCCTCCCCTTCTTCGTCCAGGGACAGCTGGTCAGAGGAGGGTTGACTATAGTTGGAATCCTGGGAGCCCTAAAAAAGACAAGAAATATTCCAAATGAATCTGGACTAATATTCTTCCTATAGCTATATAACTGAAACCAAATTTCATTAATTAATACTAAATTTCAACATTCCCCCAATAATAAAACAAGCTTGTAGTTGTTATTTATTTTTGTGGATCCACAATTAGTGCAGTATCATGTTGGGTTTCTTTTAAATAAATGTTCATGGCAATTTAATTTAATGAATGTGATATCAATGGGATATCAATGAAAACAAGAGTCCCTTGAAGGGGGTGACAAGAATTTAAGGTAAGATCACTTATTCCTTTTAACTGTTGAGTGTTGAAACCATCTCCAATATTCCTCAGCAACAAGGCAGTTTTTAAATTAACTGCTGTGGTGTCAATACTGGATGTCATCAGGACACCATTTCCATATAGTACCAATATGACATCATAACAAGTCTCCTAGTGGAAACCCCATTTTGATTGTGAAGTAAATGCAACAAGATTTTCAAGATGGCTGCCACAGTGGTCATTTTAGATACCAGCTTGGCACCATCTCAATTAAGGATTAACGAGAGATCCTAAAGTGTCTTGTTGCTGACGTGACCAACCTTGCTGAAGAAGTAGCTATAAGATGATTTTCAAGACGGATGTTATGGCAACCATACTGCAAGTCAGATTAGAATGTTAAGGAGTCCATTGAAGGATTTGATGTTCTATTTGGAGAAAATAAATTCCAGGAACTCAAGACAAGACCATTTCTTCCTTTTAACTGCAGAATGTTGAAAACATCTCTCATATTCTTCAGTGATAACAAGATTTTCAAATTAAGTGCTGTGGTGGACGTACTGGATGTTAGACTGGGCACCATTTTCATTATGACCAATTAGACACCATAAGAAGTCTATCTTTGAAATCTCCATGCTAATAATGACCATTCATTCCTGTGCAGTAATGATAAGATTTTGAAGATGGCCACTGTGGCAGCATATCTGAGTGACACCAATTTCATTCAGGACCATCTAAACATCCTGAAATTTCTACTTGTTCAGGAGTAGTAGTGAGAAGTCATTTTCATTTAGGACAAAGTAACATCATAAAAACTCTGATCAAAATCCAATGTCAAAATGACTTTTCTTTAAAGAAGAGTAGCTAAGCAAGACTTTCAAGAGGGCCATACACTAGATATCAGTTAACACCATTTTAATTATAAATCAACATAAGATTACAAGAAGTCTTGTAGTGTGAAAAATCCATTAAGATACAACCATTCATTCAGGTGGCACTCACCAGTTATTATGTGCTTTTGAGACAGTGACATATGTAAGGTGAAGTTGTTTGCATTTAAAACATGCACAGTGGTGAGAATGTTGGCATACCTCTATGCTACTTTCATGTAATGTGGCTGACATTTCTTTTTTATATTGTACTTTTGAAAATTGTAAATGATCTTAGCACACTGCTAACTAAAATGACTGCTCCCTTGTGCTCCAAAACTCAACCTGAATTTGTCTGAAGTACTCTATCCTTGGCAGCTATTAAAATAGGGAAAATGAATTTTGCCAGACTAGACAATACCAGCTTCTGAAAGTGCAATGAATGAATTACCAAATATATAAAATGTAAAAAAAGTTATCAGCTCTTTTTTTTACAATTTACCTCTGAAGTTCGGGAAGTGAAAAGGAGCAAGTGGAGCTAGCACTTTTTTGAAAGGTGCACATCTGGAGTAAGGCCAAGCTGTATACTCTATAACTCATATTACACCCATCAATCATACACCAAAATAAAGGGAATTAAAGGTTCTTTGAACAATACCTAAGATATACAAAGTCTTTTTAAATAGCCAGTATAACTAGTGAGGAAACCCGGGGAAATTCTTTTTCTTTAAAATTCTAACCCTATGCTAAATACGAAACTGTAGAGCGCCACCTTAAAACAAATATAAAAATTTATGCAATTATTTTTCTTATTTTCATATTATTATGTGTGATGTTCTGAATAAAATGGTACATTAACATTGATTTTATTCATGAAAATAAGCTAACTATGCTTATTTTGCTTTAGCTTACATAATTTGCCATGAGGCATGTTTGTGTGAGTAGTGACCTTAATTATGGGGAAATTAGAAGTCTTAGAATATAGGAATAAAGTCAACTTAAATTGAAAACTGTTGCATTAAGTAAAAGAAATATATAGTGAAAATGTTTCTTTTCATTTATTTGCAATGATATTAAAAAATAAATGATGACAAAGCAAATTTGCTTTCTTCCATATTAAACAATAAGTTAATATTTTACCCTTTGACCTTTGACCTTTATGAACCTCACCTGTTCCATCCCTTTTCAAACTGTAAAATTTATTGTTGACATCTCAGGAATAAATATGGCTAGTTTCATGTTCCTGTCTTTCAGAATAACACTGGTTGCTATGTTGATAAAATGCAATGCGCATTTTTAAAATAGTTCACTTTTTATCATAAGGTGGGGGGGGGCTGTACCTGTTTGAGACTCTGACTCTAATAAATGCTGTTCTGAGGGGGGAAATACAGGACAATTATTCAAAAGGACTGTTTTGATGCTTGCGACTTAAATATTTCAGCCATACAATCAAAATTAAATCATACAATAATAATACCTATATGCTCTTTAAGGTGGCACTCACCAGTTATTATGTACTTTTGAGAGAGTGATGTATGTAAGGTGAAGTTGTTTGCATTTAAAACATGCACAGTGGTGAGAATGTTGGCATACCTCTATGCTACTTTCATGTAATGTGGCTGACATTTCTTTTTTATATTGTACTTTTGAAAATTGTAAATGATCTTAGCACACTGCTAACTAAAATGACTGCTCCCTTGTGCTCCAAAACTCAACCTGAATTTGTCTGAAGTACACTATCCTTGGCAGCTATTAAAATAGGGAAAATGAATTTTGCCAGACTAGACAATACCAGCTTCTGAAAGTGCAATGAATGAATTACTAAATATATAAAATGTAAAAAAAGTTATCAGCTCTTTTTTTTACAATTTACCTCTGAAGTTGGGGAAGTGAAAATGAGCAAGTGGAGCTAGCACTTTTTTGAAAGGTGCACATCTGGAGTAAGGCCAAGCTGTATACTCTATAACCCATATTACACCCATCAATCATACACCAAAATAAAGGGAATTAAAGGTTCTTTGAACAATACCCAAGATATACAAAGTCTTTTTTAAATAGCCAGTATAACTAGTGAGGAAACCCGGGGAAATTCTTTTTCTTTAAAATTCTAACCCTATGCTAAATACGAAACTGTAGAGCGCCACCTCAGGTGAAGTAATTATAAAAAAATTTTCAAGCTGGTTACTGTGACAGCTGTATTAGGGCCCCAGTTCAGCACCATTTTCAGTTATGACTAATAAGACAGATTATAAGAAGTTGATCTGACCATTCATTCAGGAGTAGCTGTAACAAGATTTTCAAGACGGATGCCGTGGTGGCCACACTGAACATCAGATCGGCACCATTTTCATTTAGTATCAAGCAGACATCATAAGAAGTCTTTTAATGAAATCCCGTGTTGATGTGATCATCCATTCACAAGGACTAGCCGTAAGATTTTCAAGACAGCCACCCTGACAGCCATACTGGATGTGCGAGCGGCACCATTTTATCTACGATCAACTAGACCATGCACTGAATAGCTGTATAAAGTTTATGACAATCCTCTTAACAGTTATGGATGAGCAGTGATAACAAACTTGTGCTTGTAGATGAATGGACAGCAGATGACAGACAATGGATGGACAATAGAGACAGACAACAGACCATCTCATAAGCTCTTCTGGTCTGTGACCAGATGGGTCAAAAACAAACCCATATCAGTGTTTTCTCCTGACATGTGAATGTTGTGAATGTGCAAATCTCCTCTAATTTAATGAATCTTCTTCACTCTTCTTAAGAATGACCAAGTATGAAAATTGAATACAGTCTATTGGCTGTGAGCATAACAAAATTCACTAAAATTAACAAAGCTCAATCTGATCATCCATCTCTACAATCAATTGGTTACCAAATGGCACTTTCCAGCTGAGCAGTGAGACACTTTAATCTTCTAATTACATGTGTTTTACCAAGTGGCATCTTCCAGCTGAGCAGTGAGACACTTTAATCATCTAATGTGTTTTACCAAGTGGCATCTTCCAGCTGAGCAGTGAGACACTTTAATCATCTAATGTGTTTTACCAAGTGGCATCTTCCAGCTGAGCAGTGAGACACTTTAATCATCTAATGTGTTTTACCAAGTGGCATCTTCCAGCTGAGCAGTGAGACACTTTAATCATATAATGTGTTTTACCAAGTGGCATCTTCCAGCTGAGCAGTGAGACACGTTTATTATCAAGTTATTACAGGTTTTTACCAAATGGCATTTTGCAACTGGGCAGTGGGACACTATAATTATCTAATTACATGTGTTTCACCAAGTTGCATTTTCCAACACAGCAGTTAGACAATTTTATTATCTAGTTATTACAAATGTTTTTACCTAGTGGCATTTTCCAACTGAGCAGCGAGATGCTTTTATTGATTATCTAGTTATTACAAGTGTTTTACCAACTGCACATGACAATGATTCAGTGTTCATTCCAGAAAACAAAAATGCGAGCCCAGACAACAGCTCCTACCCTATGAAAATGGAGTAAGCTAGCAAGAACAGAGTTCATAAATACAGTTACCTTATCTTGTTTACTGAAGAAATTTAAAGACATATCAGTACTGCAAGTACTAGCATTGTGGACTTATTAATTTCTGCATAAATGTTCACTTTTCCGCACTATATGCTTCAAATCAATTAATGCAGAGTCAAACTGCAGCATGGTTTTCTTCAATATCCTTGTTTGATAAAATAATGGTTTCCACTGTTCAGGTCATTATTATTATACTATGGAGGGGACAGGCTCTTTTGAGCCAGACATATTTTTTTCTTTCACTTCAAAACAGCTTTTGTTCCCAATACATACGAGTAAGAATATTTCTTACAAGCTATTCAAGGGCTGAAAATGTTTTAAAGCCCAACCCCAATCCCCACCCCATTTTAAATGCCATCTGTTAGCTGACAAAGACACTTTAGTGTGAATCAACAACCACTGACTCAAAGTATATATTCACAATGCTGAAAAAGTACATCAAGTTTGGTATGTGTTCAGTTACATAGTATTTGGGGGGTGGGGTATGCACCCTACAGGTGCCATGCAAGGAACTTTAATGCACCAAAAGGTGAAAAATAAGGATCAATGGCACAAAAGCACAGGCAAGAATGAACCCTGTTGGACAACCTATATAATTAAAGATGCTGTTGCCCCTTAAGAACTGAAAATCTCCCATTCTGAAAAAAAGGAAGAAAATCCTGGAGAAAATCGTTGCCCACAGGCGGTGGAAAACTTTCACAAGCAAAATATGATAAGGTTATTATTTAAAAAGTTTATAATACAATAAAAATTGTAATTGATTTTTACATTAGGCAGCAAATGGAGTCTAAAAACCAGAAAAAAGCTTGACATGTATCCTGGTCAGTGTGTAAAGTTAACAATTTTGTTGTAATTTTCCCATAAAATTTATTATAATCAACTATAAAATTGGAACATTTTTAAAATTACAAGCTGTCACACTGGCCCCTTTGAAGAATACCATATATACCTGCTTAGAAGACAGAAGACAACTATCTGTATCACATCACATATACCTGCTCGGAAGACAGCAGTCTCCTCACTTTATCATATCTTGATGGGGCAAAATGAGATTCCATGCTATGTTGGGAGGCTACTTCAATTCTAAGCAAACAAAATTTAACTCGGACTAAAAATTAAAAAAAACTTTGATTCTTTTAATACCAATTAAATTTGATAAAATATAAATACAGGGCTTCAAAAATCCACTTGTCTTGCTTGTCCAAACAAGTGGTAGGTACACACAAGTACATTTTATTTGTGTTTATGAAATATCTATGCCACAACCAGTGACCCAAAAGTGCAAAAATGTTTTAAAATAGAAATTATAAAAATTGTTATAATCGCGTGAAAATCTAATCAAATCATCTGCCATGTATGTACGCAAACATTCTTACCAAATTTCTTTGTCTACCTCAAGTGGATTTTGCTTAGTAATGCTAACATCTTTACAAATGACAAATTGCTTTAACGGCCTGAAAATCAAATCAGGCCATCAAATTATGGATAAAAATATGCCAGCCAAATTTTAATTCTACACTGGGTTGCTTTTGAACAATCTTTCCAAAAGCTTCTTGGGAATAATGGGCATGTATGCATGTATGTATATATTAGCATTTAAAAGCATGTCAGAACAATAGTGGTTACATGGTGCCAATTAAAAGTAAAGTCTTAAAAAGGTGAAAATAAAGAATTCTGCAACAAAATTTTTTTGGGAAAACACCATTCCATACAAATTTCCAGGCCTGCAGCAACAAAATTTTAAAATTTTGGTTATTGTAACCTCATTCTCGGTGGAAGTTATACTGGAAAATCAAAATTCCTTTCATCTGAGCTCACGTTCTGTGTTCTTATAGTTTCATTACTGTGAGGCAGTTAGTGGTATACAGATGAATAGCTTAATTTCAAAACTGATTTGCCAAATTGTTATCAGTGTGTCAGCAGGGCGAGTCTGGCTGTTATCACATTTATGTGATAACTGAAACTAAAGCTTGATGATGATGACTGATTTTCATCGCAGGTGATAAAACATGGTGTTCACCAATAAAGTTATAACTGTTGCAACTCAAAAAAAAATGTTCATTAGCACTGTAAAATGTGTGCAAATTCTGCAAGGCAACTATACATGAAAAATTCTTTTTACTTTATTATTGCAAAATCTACATAATAGGAGTGTGCACTTATGTTTTTTAATAGAATTTGCATATACTCATTTTTACATGCAATTATCTACATTAAAATGCATCACAAAACAATTACCATAAAGTTTGGATATTTACTCTTGGAATCCAGATTCAAAGTTTATTACAAGCAAGAGGCCCAAGTGAGCATGATCTCACTCACCTTATCCACACTAAAAAGCATAACAAAACAATTGCCACGGGATTTTGATGTTTACTCTTATCATCCAGATTTTATTACAATCAAGAGGTCCAAGTTACTCACTGCATCCACAATAGAAAGCATCACAAACAATTAACATAACATTTTGATGTGTACTCTTAACATCCAGATTTTGATGACTCAATACAAGCAAGAGACAGGTAGACCATGCCTTAAGCTCACACGGCCATAGACGCCAAACAAAGTTTCAAGTGCTTGTCATAGAAACATTCCAACCAAACTTGATCAATACTGGCTCAGCCATTCTTACAAGGCAACGTGGACAGACAGATGTCCCATGACAGATGCAGGACCATGCCTTAAGCTCACATGGCCATTGATGCCAATAAAAGTTTCAAGTGCATATCATAGAAACATTCCAACCAAACTTTATCAATACTGGCTCAGCCATTCCTACAAGGTGACGTGGACAGGCAGATGTCCCATGACAGATGCAGGGCCATGCCTTAAGTTCATTTGGCCTTTGTCCAGGTGAACTAAAACAACCGAAGATGGGAATGATACAGAGAAGAAAATAGTTAAATCAAAATAGATAAATAATACAATATGCATTCTATAATAAATATGAAGTAATAACTGAGTAATTGTCAGAAAAGAAAATGTTCAAACCTCGACATTCTTTTCCTTGTACACAAACAGTTATGTGCTCATTTACGCAACGAACATACCCAAACAACCGGGTGCTAGTTGCATGTAGCCATGCCGACTTATAAGACCCAAGAGAAGTTCTTCTGGATTGTTGATTTCTATTATTTTTTTTTTTTTTAAATTAACCTTCAAACCCTCCACCCCCAACTGGTAGAAAAATGATAAAACTACAACCAAGGTATTTGCACTATAGATAATAATTTCTAACAACAATTTCATGTACAAATGACTTTCCAGAACTTGATCGCAAAATTGAAATGCAAAAATCTTAATATGTATGTGATCCTTCACCTTCATTAAACTATTAACACCTTAGCAGATCGATCTGACATTTCAGTGATTTGCAAAATTTATTGGACTGCCTCCCTCCAATGTGTAGTTGACAATGACAATGATAAAAGCAAGAGCGATTTTGATTGGATGTAGTGAACCTCATCCAATGAAATTCACAGAGCTGAAGTAATGAAATATCAGATTGATCTGCCAAGGTGTAGATAGGTTAAAAAATCAGAACCTTGGCTAGTGAAGATGGTAATCATTGTCATTGATAGAAAGTTCAACCTATGTCTCTGACAGCTAACGCAGACAAGACAGAGATGCATGGATTGGTCTAGGAATTTATACCAGTAAAGATGATACAGCAATGGGTCAATGACAATCTGAAAATCCCTTAACTTACCACTGATGAGGTGCTCTCCAAAATTTTATTTTCATCACTGATGGCACAAGAGACAGAGCATGTCACCATTCCTAATGTTGAGTATAACACTCTTGCTCGTAGTTTCTTAGTCTCTGACTGGTTCTTATATCAAGCTTGCTAAATTTGTCCATTCAGATTCAAAATATTGCAACAAGTCTGTTCATTTTCAATATGGAAAAGAATGTACATGTATTAAACCAAAGAGGGAAAATGAAACTAAGTTATCCTGACCACAAGAACAAAATCCAAAAGTCTCTTGGTAACTTACATATACATCCAAAACTGAACCACAATTTCTTTCCTTATGTTAACCTTTTGACTTGCAAACAACCTTTTGACTTGCAAACGACAATAGATCTGCATGAAATGCATAATTACAATGACACTTTCATCCCAAGCAACACAGCATGCATTGAAATGTCAACAACAGCATACCATAATCAATATAAACAGTACATTATGCAACCACAAAATGGTAAATAGTGTTTTCATACTTCTTGCATGTATATCCCTCTTTTATTGGTTAGCTATTCAGGTAACAAAATTGTATCCGTTTGGCTCGTGTACCATGCTACCGACACTAAGGATTGCATTTTCCCTAAGGTGATATCCAATTTTAAATATCATGACTGAACTAAACTGGTTTTGTGGAAACCATTTTTCTTCTCTCAGTCTGTGACCTTGACCTTTTACCAATTTCCACAAAAGCGAGAGGTACCTTGCTCATCTCCAATGCAAGCCATCAATGCAAGTTTGCTCATAGTTTGCATAAAAAGGCTTCAGTTATTTTATGAAAACTATTTTCCTTTTTGCAGCCCCTCTGAAGTTGACCTTTGGCCTATTACCCACAAAATCAATGCTGTCTTTCTGGTCTCAAATGCAAATCAGCTAATAACTTTAATTAAAAAAACAGGTGATACTAGACGTAAGTAGTATTGTGGAATTTTTTTTCCTCCTTTCAGTTCCTCTGATCTTGACCTTTGATTTGTCCCTAAAATTAACAGACATATTCCTTGTATGAAATACAAGCCATCCACAAAGTACAAAGTGATAACAAAATTAAACCTTTTCTTTATAGAGTGCTTTGATTGTGACCTTTGACCTTTTTACCCTAAAATATAATTGGTATTTTTCTTATCTCAACTGGTCAAGGTATCTAGTATACAATTTGAGCTTTTGTATAGAAAGTTCTCCTTTTTCCAGTGCTGGTGACCTTGGCCTTCACCTTTCTAGGCTGAAATCAACAGAATTCTTCCTTGCCCCAAATGCAAGCTACTTACAAAATCTGGAATTTGTAGATTGTGCTGAAATACTTGAGTTACTGTGCAGAAAAGAACTAAGAAACAAACAGATAGACAAAAAACATTAGGACCTGACATTCTTCACTTCATATTGGGTGCATAACAGTAACTTTCTTTAGAGATCAAGATATAAAATTCACAAATAAAAAGTGTTTTCAGCATTAAAAGGTCAGTGAATTTATTTTTCAAACTTTTGATACATATTTCTACAACAACTCATCTTTAGTTCCATTATACTGACTACAATGGGACAATGACAACTCATCTTTACATCCATTATATTGACTACAATGGGACACTGACAACACATCTCAAGATTCATATCACTATTACAATGAGACACTGACAACTCATCTTTAGATCAATATATATACTACAATGGAACACTGACAAAGCATCTTTAGGTCCATATCACTACTACAATGGGACACTGACAACAGATCTTTAGATCCATATCTCTACTACAATGGGACACTGACAACAGATCTTTAGATCCATATCTCTACTACAATGGGACACTGACAACGCATCTTTAGATCCATATCACTACTACATTGGGACACTGACAACTTGTCTTTAGATCCATATCTCTACTACAATGGGACACTGACAATGCATCTTTAGATCCATATCACTACTACATTGGGACACTGACAACTTGTCTTTAGATCCATATATCTACTACAATGGGACACTGACAATTCATCTTTACATCCATCTCTATACGACAAAGTGACACTGACAACTCATTCTGCACCCCAGAAAATTCTATGCCTTGATACTGCCATGATTTCCACATGAAAACAAAAGCCCAACCCTGCAATACTTATACAAGCAACTACAGGGAAACTGGTAGAGTATTGTACTCACAATGCAAGTGTCATGGTTCAATACCCACCTAAACCAGTCAAGGTTAGATGATGTTTCCTTGGCATAATATAGCCAATAATGTGTTAAAGTGCCATTAAAACCATCCCACCCAACTGAAATAAAATAGGAGGCAGGCCATAGATAACATTAAGACTCCACACAGATCTGAGAACAAAACCAGCTTCTATCAAACATAAATATTTATATTAACAACGCATGGACTCATTCAGAAAAAAAGTGCATAAATGGACATGTACAAAAGATAAAGATATGAAAATTTTGCAAGTACATGACTTGCTGTAATTACCCTATATGGATTACTATTGTTATTTCATACATCACATGATAAATTCTTGAGTTCTGACAGGCAGACTACAGGGATTTATTTCAGGATAGTACGCATTTCCCCTTCATTAGAAATTTTATGCTTGGTGATGCTAATTATGACTATTTCAGTGGCACTACTGCATGTGTGTGTTTGTGATTGGATTTTTAATATAGCTTTAACAATGTTCCAGGCATATCGCTACAATGTCTACAGTGTGGCCGTTTTTTATATAGTGATGTCTAGCACTGGGGAATCTTGCCAAAGACATGTAGCATCATGTCCCACCCAGTCACATTATCCTGACACCAGGCTGACCAGTCCTAACACTAACCTCTTAATGCTGAGTGCCATGTGAGGCAGCTGTTTGTACCATTTATATAAGTTTTTGGTATGACTCGGCAGGGGTTCGAACCTGTGACCTCCCACATCCCAGGCAGATGCTCTAACAACTTAGGCCACCTAGGGCACTATTGCCACATGCCAACTGATGGATATGGATAAGAGATGTTCTTATGGACTGTACGAGTTGACAGTCTGTGGTATTTGGTGACAAGCAAGGAAAACATGCAAGTTTTGTTGCAATCACATAAGTCACAGCTTACAAGAGATAGAGACTCAATACATTGGTAAATTTCCTTAGAATTTTGTGCATTAAATACCCAGATGTGCATTTAAACTCAACAACAGTGGTTTCTTAAAATACATTTTCTAAAGGAAGCATTGATTATTTATTCATCAATAAAGACTGCCAATATTAAAAATAAAAAAATTTTTAACAATGCTATGCTAACCCAAACTAGGTATTTGTCCATAATTTTGAAAATTCCAACAAGGGCCATTTTTTTCAGTATAGGCTAGCCATCTTCCAAGCTAATTGTATATAACATGATCCTAATGCTATTATAATGCTATCCTTACTGAACGCAGTCCAAGCATCTCACTCGATCTGGATGCTAAACTGAATTAATGTAGACAAGGAACATCTCTGAAAAACAAAGGAAGGTGGATTCTACAGTAACTGGCAAAGCATCTCAGTTCTCGCTACCTTAAGTGAAAGAGTGCCCAGTCTGAATCAGGGAGGTCTCAGGTTCAAACACAGGTCAAGCCATGTATATTTCTCATATGATTAATGTTTTCAGAGGAATCAAATTCTTAAGTAGCTTCTATATTTCTTTTCAGGAATGGGTAATGTGTAAAATCAGTACAGCAGTCAATAATTCACAATCTGCAACACAATAAGCGGGGAAGTCATGGCTATATTTCTTGCCAATGGTCTTAAAAGGGCTGGTTACAAATTCACACCTTATTGCTATAAATAGAATTGATGCAATTTACCCACAAGACCTGGTGTGCACCACTATACTACTTAACTATGTCTTGTACTCTGAACTAGGTTGTTCTGCTTATCTCAATGTCTAAAAAATAATACTCCAAGATAAAATATAAACCAGATTTAATAGACAAAACAAATAAAACTTGTTCTGTAGTATCCAAGTTCTCTAATTTGGGGAGATTAGTGATCTATCAGCTAAGATACATGTAACTGTTTTATTGTTCAGTCTAATAAAAACATTTGGTAAAAACCCTATTTAAAAGTAACATCTGTTCATTATCTTAATTTACATCTTGTATTTCCATTCTATTTATCAATTCTCCTATTTAGTCTCTCTTTTCTGATAGTCATTTACTTTTCTGATAGTCATTTATCATTCACTCATTTGTTCATTCTTTCATTAATTTTTTTTTTTCATGTGCACTCTTTTACTTACTTGTATGCACCTACTTCTGCTTATTCCTCCATTTCATTGTGCAGTAATTTTAATTAATTTTGACTGGTCAAATCAAGAACTAAATGAACTAGATTATTAATGGCAACCTTCATAATAATTATTTCAAAGAAAAAAAAAATCACCAAGAAATCTTAAGGCACATGGTTATCTTTAAATTGATTCTGCCATGGTAAACGAATTCTTGAAGATTATTGGAATTTTTATCAAGCCCCCCAAAAAATATGCATAATTTAAAATCTCTCATGCATCAACTTTTTCAGACGTTAAAAAGATTGTATGCACCGACACTGACGTGTAAAGGAAAATCAGTCAACAAAGTCCTTTCATTATAAAGAGAATACAAGTCATTATGAAATGTTAAGAAATACCTATGCTGAGAATAACCTCTTCACATTCCTCTGAACTTTACTTTATTTAGATCTTCTAGCCATCAACTTAATTAATATTGAAGCAGCTGGATATGCAGGTGACATTACTTATTAGTGTTTTGTAACTTCTATTTCAGAAATAATTTACTATTGATTCATAAAAAAAATTTACCATACGAGAGACAAATTATTAAGAAAAACTTTGGAGTGTCCACCATTACTTGTATAGCATGATTTTATCTCCAAGTCCCCAGTTCTTATACCGTTTATTAGCTAGACAAACACCTATACTTACGGTCTGACAGTTACACTATAAGAAGTGTACTGTGTTCTAATATAGTGACCATTTTTGTATATATTATAGGATGATACTTAAAGTGACTGAAATTTATTTCAATTTCCAGCTAAAGGGAGATAACATTGTAGCCATCCTTTCAGCTGTATAACAGAATGAACTTCTGTTAGGCTTTAATATAATTTTATCCAGGTTTTAACATAATTTCATCCAGGGAGCATCATCTTTAGCTAATACTACTTACTGAAACGTTGCTAACATGTTACAAAGTTTTCTGCAGGGTTTAAGATACCGTCAACGCAGACTAATTTTTTTGCATGAAGTCATTACACACTGAATCATATCTGCCTAATTCGTAAACCTGCCCTACATGCTAATTTTAGAACCCATGTATCCCTCTCTTATGGATGCTACATGTGAGACAAATGGTATCGTAGCAACAGGCAAACAAACGTTAGAATACTGTAATAATTGTAAAAATAGTGTACCAAAACTTCAGTGGAATAAAGAAACTGATGCAGAAGATATGTGACTTTAATATACAATCATAATACTAATGCTACTGTCTCCACCACCACAAAATTCCTAGGCCTCACCATTCACAAAGACAAGACAAAAACCAGTTACACATAGCCATGATAATGATGCCAACACCTTCTCCATTGCCAAATACCTACATCTCACCATTCACAAAGACGAGCCAAAAACCATTTGCTGGAATTATATGTGCCAGACTCTAAATCAGCCTGGGTGTTTACAATTGTATGTCCCTGAGCAAAGCTTTTTACACTACAATTGCCTCAGTATCATATAACTCGCATGTGTTATGTGCTGCAAAACAACAAAGAAAAAAAACAAGAGTCCCTTGACAGGACTTACGCTCTACTGGGTGAAAAGAATTTCTAGGAATTAATGATCATTTTAACTGCCGAATGCTGAAACCATCTATGATATTCATCATTGATAACAATGTTTTCAACTTAGCCTCTGTTGTAGAATACTATATGTCAGATTGGCACCATTTTCATTTAGGAAGAAGTAGACATCATCAGAAGTCTCTTGGTGAAAACCCTATGTCATAATGATTATCCTATTTTAGGGGGATTGGCATGTGGCATATTAAGCATGGTTTCACAAGTTTCCTACAATTTTTTACAATGTCCCCCAAATCTTGACCTTTTCTGCCCTCTGTGCAAGCCATTTTGTCAGAAAAAATACAAATATAAAATATACATGTACAACTTTTAATTAGTAGATGTCCATCCATGTCTCTGTCAGTGCTAACAATGACCAAAGTTGTGAAAGCTCATAAAAACTGTAATATGACAATAAAATATCTATTTTAAAACAAGGCATCTGGCAATGAAAACAGCCTAGGTTTGTGGCAGACGGCCAAGCTGTAATGTGCAATGTTTGGCAGCCATAAGTGTGACATATTTTTGAGGTTCAAGGCACCCCTACGGTAAAGATGATTCAATTTATTTTGAGGTTGAAATATTTGGCAAATGAGACAAAATCTGTACAAATATACAATTTGCCATCTGATTAATGATTTGTTAGTTTGGAAAGAAAAGTAAATCAGAAAACAGGCATTTAAAATGTAGAAAATGCTGGTAAATAATGAGTGTGCACAAACAAGAGCAAGATTCAGAATGGAAAACTCCATTGTGTGGCATATTTTAGGTCAACCAGATATTAGAAGATGTTAATGTTTTCACGAGTTTACTTGAGCATACTATAAAACTTTTTATTGCAATAGTGTAAGCACATAAGGAAAATATCACAGTACAGAACAAACCACAACATTAAGGTGGCAAAAACTGCTGAGCAAACAATTTTATCTCATTTTTATAGCACTATCAGCGCATTACATATAACTATTTTCCTTTGTCCCTCTAAAATGTTGTTTATCCCTTGAATATGGAGGGTGACGGACGTAGTGTCCCCTGCCCTTGGGATCCTAAGTACAACAATGATGACAACAAGATTTTCATGATAGCCATTGTGGTGGCCATACTGGACCCCAGATCAACACCATTTTCATTTAGGGCTAACTAGACATCAAAAGAAGTCGTCTGGTGAAAACCTCATGTTGATACGACCATCCATTTAGAAGGAGTAGCAATAACAAGAATTTTTTCATCTAGGAGCAACATGACTGTGTGTGTACAGTTTCACGGCAATCCATCAAGCAGTTTTGGAGGAGCAGTCATAATAAACATGTGCTAATGGACAGATGGATGACAGACAATGGATGGACGATGGAAGATGGACAACAGATCATCCCGTAAGTTCATATGTGCTATTTCCAGGAAAGCTAACAGATCATCCCATAAGTTCATACGTGCTATTTCCAGGAAAGCTAACAGATCATCCCATAAGTTCATATGTGCTATTTCCAGGAAAGCAAATCAGTTACAGGAACTACCAATCCTATACATGTCAATCTAGTTAATGAATTTGCATGATGGAATCTTTCATATACCAAAAATATAAATAAATATCAATACCAAGCCTTATTAAGCCATGTACACTGTTCATTGTGGAGCAGAAACTTCCAAAATCAATTTGGCAAAGCCAGGCAATCCCAAATCATTGGGGAATTTGTCTACACTTCATTCAGTACAAAACCAATAACATGATGGTGCTACTACAGCTTTAGTGTGCCAAGCTTGTTTTCAGAACTGATAAACAATCTTTCTGACAAATAATGGAGTTTTTCTGGCACTACGTTACACAGAAAACTGCCACTTTTGAAAACTGTACGACACATATGGATGCAATGCTAAGAACGGTAGCATCTTTAAAATGCAGGTATTTGTTAATAGCATAAAATATTCTAATAAATCAGACTTGCATTCGGAGTTTGAAACTGTTATAAAATGCTATAGGCCTACAGCAAATGTAAACTGCAGTCCCTTCATGGAAGATGATAGCCCCACCATAAACGTAACAAAATAAGAGAAAATAAAGATTTCATTCATTTTTACTTGTTTTCACTGATCAACAGCAGACAGAAATGACCTTTTAATCATCATAACTTCTCCCTAACAAATATATAATAGTATATTATTTTCAAACAAGAATCCAGTGATGCTCCACTTGCAAAAAGATTTCCAGCAATTTAAGATAAGATCATTTCTTCCTTTTAACTGTTGAGCACTGAAACCATGTCTTGATATTCTTCAGCAATAACATTTTCAAAATACAGCTGCTCTGGTACACACATTGGATGTCAGCTTTGCACCGTTTTCCTTTAGGACAATATAAATATCATAGATGTCTTTTGGTGAAAACTCCATGTCATAATGATCATCCATTCTGAGGACAACAAAATTTTTAAGACAGCTGGCATCGCAGCCATACTGAATGTACAAATGGCAGCATTTTCATTTTGGACTTGAACAAAAACCCATCAACATTATCACCCATTCATTCATCGCAAGTAGTGACAACAAGATTTTTAAGACAATCACCGTGGCAACTCATTTGGATGTACAACTGGCACCAATTTCATTAGGACCAGCTAGGTATCATAAGAAATCTATTGATTATTGATGAAAACACCATTTAATATAGCCATTCATTTGGAGAGAAGCAGAGATAACAATATTTTGAAATATATGACTTCCTATTCAGAAAGACTAACAATAACATGATTTTTAAGATGGCTGTCATGATCGCCATATTGGATTTCAGATTGGCACCATTTTCATTTAAGACGAAGAAATAACACAAAATCTTTCAGTGAAAATACTCAACAGAAATAGTGTTACACACATGCTATATATGAAATTTTCAGTACAAGACACAATTACTTTACCAAAAAAGTTCTTTCATGTACTGAACATTGCAGCATGGATCTTGTTTAAGTTGGAGATCAAAACAATCTATCAAAAAGTGCTTCACAGTAAAGGGTTAATTGGAAGAAATGCACTCAACTGGGTCTTTTGCCCTTTAATATGCAGGAGTGGGCTATAAAAGTATGACCAAATTCTAACTGTGCAATGACTACCTCATCCTTACAGATAGTCTTGGTATAAAGTAGGCCATTTCCCTAAATTAGGTTTGATCAAATAGAGCTTGTTATTGATGGCATCATTCCACGATGTAAAGAAAACAGGCCATCCCATGAAGCTAATAACCTGCAGAGCTGGGAAAAATCTTTAAAAAAACTTCAACTGTTGATGTCACCACAGGTGCTGGAAAATTAACTGTTACACCTTACTTCGTCACTGACATGGACTCAACACAAACGAGAATGCTTGCTGATCATAACAGTCAAATGGAACATTTAAAAGATCAAACACTCTGAACAATTCTTCTATTGACAGATATATGAGAAAGCAAAAAAGGCCGTAAGTTATCCAAATACCGATGATTTAGGGTGTTGTGATCAAGGTTAAATAACAAAGGAGTTGTGCAACATTACCCCAATATATCATACTATGAATAACACAATTTAAGAACAAAATTGAATGTGTGTGTGTGTGATCTGAATTTTTAAAACAGCTTTAACAATTTTTCAGTCATATCACTACGATGTCTGCAGTATGGCAGTTTATAGTGATGTCAAGCACTGGGGCATCATGCCGCAGACATGTAGCACAATGTCCCACGCAATCACATTATCCTGACACGAGGCCGACCAGTCCTAACACTAATCTTAAATGCTGAGAACCTAATGAGGCGGCTGTAAGTAACATTTTTATAAGTCTTTGGTATGACTCTGCCGAGGTTCGAACCCATGACCTCCTGCATCTGAGGCAGATGCTCCAACCACTAGGCAACCGGAGCAGTCCCAAAAGCAATGTAATTTTGTACAAGTTTTGACACAAAGTTACTTGACTTGCACACCGATTCAAATTGTTTTTATACTGTATTTTTGTTCTTAAGTTTTTCTATAATATGACAAGTTTTGGCACTGCACATATATTCTAATAGTTGTATGTAATAAATTTTTATGACAAATTTAGGGTGGCTTGTATAGAAATTAGCTGAAAATAAGTAGGCTTGTTCAACCTGTTACTACTTACAAAATGTACCTAGAAGGAAGTATGCCAACATTATCCAAAATATCACTTGAAGAATGGAAAATTTCATAACTAAAAGAAATCAAAACTGTTATTAATGTAAGGAAAGATGGCATCTGTTTGCATGACATCACCAGTTCTTTAAAATGCTCAAATGCAACTATAATCGGCACAATGTAATGTGGTAATAGGATGTTTAAGAATATATATATATATATATATATATATATATATATTTTGACCTTATCAGCAAGATACAGCTTTCCCTTATTTTAATGTACTTCATTATAATGCAATTCAAGACATAACACAGTATGACTGTGGATCCTATGACCAAAATAATACTACAGTAAAACCTGTTATGAAAGACCGCCCCTTCTGCCAACAAAAAGTGGTCTCTCAAGACAGGTGGTCTCTCATAGCAGGCTTGTACAAAAAGACCAGTTTCCAAGGTCCAGTTTCAGAATAATTTCAAGAAAAATAACCACAATCACTGTACATATATTCTATTCTTTATTAATATTTCTTGCTAAAATATTGTATGCATTCATCTAAAAACAAAATTATATAGCAATAAAGATATACTTCTGTCATTAAACATGAAATCACATTTACATTTGAAGATCACATATTTTAGCATATGAAGTCGTTTCTGAATTACTTCTTTTCCTTTATAACAAGCTAAATTTGTTTTACCGACATTTAAACCGCTGTTTTGCGAGTGGTCTGCTCTTTTTCACTTCTTTCAGTTACAATAATTATTTTCTCCAGCCTTAAAATTTGTCTCTTTTTAGTTGGAGGTTTTCCATTGTCATTAAGGTTCTTGGTGTTAAAATTATTAGTGCTCAGTTGTAATATCCAACATAAAAATGGTTTTGACTGGGCTGTGGGAAAATATGAAAAATCTGTGCATGTGCATTGCATATCTAACAAATAATGAAATAAAAAGAAACAATTATCTCCTCCAGAAACAGAACCATTTACTCAGAGACAAAAGTCAATGGCTTCATTCAAAGATGACATACTAGGATTAACTCTATAAGGTAAGTGTATAACCTGGTTGCACCAACTTGAATAGACGACAGCTTTGTGATTGGGATGTAATCACTTAACATGGGGGGGGGACAACAAACATCACAAGTCTTGAACACTATCAATCAAATCCCCCAAACGATTCTCTCTTACTTGTTTAATAGACAATGACCTTATTCACCTCCGGCAATATGGATTAACTCTAAAGACAAACAATATATGTGACCACTACATCAACTTTGGCTCCACAACGTCAATTCATGACACGTACATTAGCCTGATTTACGGACTGTAGCATCTATCATCGGTAGCAACAATCCTTTTTTTCTTAATATTCCTTTAATGCTTGTTTTTGATCAGAACAATCGTTACTAATCAAGCAGTCATTATAACAATTGATTATATATAGGTCAGTGGTGTCCGTCTGTTCTCACGATACGGTCATTCACATGGATGTTGGGTCCTGCAAATTAAGGCTGGGAAGCAGGCTAAGTGCGGGAATAATTAGTCTGGTTCTCTGCTTTGTATGTTCCCTGCGTTGCTCACCCCTATATCAATAGCGGAGAACAACGCAGGGAGCATATGAACCAGGGAACCAGACTAGGAAATAATCTACATATACTTTAGTCTGGCTTACGACAGAAGCTATAAAGCACTAAAAGCACAGTTAAAAAAATTCAGAAATCGGTAGCCAGCCTATTTTTATTTTTTTATTTTTAAAATTTAGAACGGTATGAGCAGTCGTTCTTACAGGGATTAAATAAAGGTTGGTGGAGTTTATCCTCATTTTTGCGATGCAGTCGTTCATAGCAGTGTCGAAATGCATATTTTGCCAAGACATCATGGTCGCTGGTCGCATTCAGCAGGTGGTCGCTCATAACAGAGTGTTTATATAATAAAATCGATCCGTGCATTACGATTGTGGTCGGAAATGACAGGTGGTCACTCATAGCAGAGGTCGCTCATGACAGTTTTTACTGTATTGTCTTCATTCCACTTTATCAAATCTATGACAATAAAGGTTAAAATCCAAGTGTTCCATGTCAGTCCAAGTGTCCCATTTAAGTCCAAGTGTTCCATGTATGTCCAAGTGTTCCATGTAAAACTACTTGTTCTATGAAAGTCCAAGTGTTCTATGAAAGTCCAAGTGTTCCATGTATGTCACAAGTGTTCTATGAAAGCCACAAGTGTTCCATGCAAGTCCAAGTGTTCCATTCAAATCCAAGTGTTCCATGTAAGTCATAAGTGTTCCATTTAAGACACATGTGTTCCATGTAAGTACTGTATATACTTGCATATAAGCCGAAGAATTTAGGAAAAAAATAAAGCCTTGAAGAAGGGGGGGTCGGCTTATCTGCAGGCCAAGGTCTAAGTCTGAAAATTTTAGAGCTTTTCTTCTCGATTACAGATATTTATTGTTACTGTCGATTGCCGAAGATGAGATCACATGCCTAATGATGCCACATGGCTCATGTGATATGTGCTGTCTTGAAGTGAAACAAGTATTTTTTTCTAACTTTATTGGTAGGATAAGGAATGAAAAACATGTATTACCATACTTGACATCTATTTGACAGATGTCCACCCACCAGAAAATGCAGCCATACATAATACTTGAGCCACAGTGGTACGTGTATTTTCCAGAAGAACTGCCATATTAGTAATCTCTCAATGAAGTATTTAACCCTCAACTAATCAGTAATGATTAAACTCTGCGGTACCGTACAAATGCACGCTAGCTTATTTCAGTGTTGATATGAAAAGAAACTACGGTAAATAAAAAGATTTAAGAATTATGATAGTGAAGGTATTTACGACACAACCATTTTGGTGTGGAGAGTCATGTACATGTACACGATAGTCTTACAGCAACCATAGCAAGAGGCTCCAGAGGGGTTTGTTGTACACGTGCCTAGGAAGGGTAAATAACTGGCAAGTAGCATATACGAGTCAGCGTGATTGTTAAAAATATAATTTGAGAGATTTCTTTGACAGGTGTTTTAGAAGTAAAAGGCAGCCACAGTTTATCTTCTACTGTTGTTTAGTTGTTTGTATAGCAAAGTGGTTTGTTAGTTGCAGAGTGTTGTACAATAACTACCAGTACGCTAAATCTGTGGTAAATGCCTCAGGGATTTTGTAGCACAATGCCACTGAATTTACTAATACATAACAACTCTCAGATGTATTGTTTAATGAGATAAGGTAGTGGACATGGTTTCTGCTCAAAGTTATAACTGTCACAATACTTGAAACAATGTCCACGCTGAAAACCAATCATATTTTGGTCAACTGAATCACGCTACTGGCAGTTTAAAAAACCGATAAAAAAAAACAAAACAATGATCAATAATTATCCAATACAAATTGGTAACCAACCACCCATGGGAAAAATTACAGGATAAGGTATAAATAGGATACTACCACAATCAAAAATTATTTCAGTTTAATGACGACATATACGATGACAGCACGCCCATAACAGAAGCCGAGTTTTATGAACTGTTTGGCAATTCCGATACCGAGCCAGATTTTGAAGGATTCTGAATGTGATAAAACTTTTATAATTCAGGATTTTATTATGAGGACATTATTATTTCAATTATTATTTAACAATGAAGATAAATTGTTTTTATTTCAACATATAAATTAGATTTCTTACTTTCATTTTCGTTAAGTTTGAAGACAATATTTATTTTAGTGATGTGATTTGCCTAAATAAATGTACCAGTATTTAGAACTCACTTTGTGCATTTTGTGATGTAGTCATGAACTTATGGGTCGGCTTATGCGTGGGTCATGCAATTTTTCCTATTTTTACCTAGTTAAGTTTGGGGGTTGGCTTATATGTGAACGGGCTTATACATGAGTATATACGGTAATGTATTTACAAGTCTGTATTCTGTGCAAGTCAAAAACATTCCATTTAAGTCACACGTGTTCCATACATGTTACAAATTTTCCACGTAAGTTCAAGTATTCCATGAAAGTCAAATATGTTCATGGAAGTCCATGTGTTCAATATAAGTCCAAGTATTTTATGTAAATCTACATGTTCCATGCAAGTCACAGGTGTTCCATGTAAGTCACAAGTGAATTAGGTAAGCTCGTGTTCCATGCAAATAAAAGTGTTCCATGTGTTATGTATATCTATATTATGTGTATTATTTTCATAATAATAGTTTTTTTTGGAAGGGTCATTTAGTTTTTAATGCTAATATCCTATGATCCTTGTCTGCACTTTAAAGATGAGTCATGTATAGTGTGTAAATTGCTTCATTCATGAGTTTCAAGACTGAGAGGTATTGTAATAGTTCAGATAAAGATCATGTGATCCAACAATGTCACAAGTTCTTGGAACAAATGTCATGGGTATTCCTCAACAAAAAAAACTGCAACTGACTTATTTCCTGATTAGCTCGAGTAAACCATGTGACCCTTGTTTACTGATTTTTATTTCGAAATACCAAGAATGATTCATTTGAAAACCTTGTATTACCTATGTGAGTGAATTATTGCATAGAATTATTTATTCTTGATAGTCCTATTTGTCTTGGAAGAGATACATGGGAGGATTGATTCATTTATTTAATTTAATATCATTTTGTTGGAATTATTGTGCTCTAACATTTATTCAAAAGACATTTGGATTAATAACTGTAGTGTAATTAATGTGAGTTCATTTAAAGGACATTTGGATTTATAATATAGTTATTCTTCCTTATTGTTGATACATCAATACAATACAGACATTATTCAGAATACCTTTGGAAGGTATTTGGATTACTTTGAACTATTGAAATTGATAGAACATTTACAACCCTAGGGTCATAACACATACAAGTCTGAGTGTTCTATGCAAGTCTAAGTGTTCCATGCAAGTCTGAGTGTCCATGTAAGCTCAAGTGTTCCATGCAAGTCATAAGTGTTCCATATAAGACCAAGTGTTCAAGTCAATGTGTTCCATGCAAGTTGTTAAGTGTTCCATGTAAGTCACAAGTGTTCCATGAAAATGAATGCAAAAGTCCAAATCTTATTATGGCTTTAACTAATTTTGTTCATCCAATAAAAAAAATATCTTAAATTTCTTTTATCTATTGTCTGGAGCCACACTGAATCGGTGGCCAGCATATCAGGCTAACAAGCAAATAGGAAGGAGCACAAATCTGGTAACTGGACCAGCTCCAAATGCCTTGGCCTTGGCTCAAAATTGTAACCCTGAGTTGTTCTGCCATAAAACACCAAACCAAATCTCTGAAATCTGCCATAATTCATTATTGTAAAATTAATCATACATGTGACTAACAAGTTAGGTCAATCTACTGCATATGGCTTATGTATAGGGCATGGTTTATGGACAAATTTTTCAGTGAAATCTCAAAACAACCATTTTTTTCCAATGGGGATGCAAATTTACTTTCTTGACAGGAGGGACTTCTAAAAAATACTTTGTCACTAATATTTTTCTATCAGAATGAAAAACAAGATTCTCTTGAGAGGACTGATGCTCAGCTGGTCAAGAAGAGAATTTATAGGAATCTATGACAAATCTATTTCTTCCATCCATTTATTCCTAATTATTCCTTTTCAATTGCTGAGTATTTAAACCATCTCAAATTCTTGAGAAACTTGAAATATATGCAAATTTTGTAACCAAAATACTTTCTTACATGTCTAAACATGTTCACAAAACAGCAGTTAAGTACAGTGTAAATTTTGTCATCATCTTTGAACTTGAACCTGAAATAGTGGACAGAAATATGTTAAGTTTGGTTATAATTATTTTCCAGAATAAAAAAAAAAAAAAAACATGTTACGGAACAGGCATCATTTAAGTTATTTTTCAGATATACCCACAAAATGGTTTGATAAAAATACAATCATGCTTGTATATGTTGTCAAGCTCACAAGCCAGTACAGGTAAATAGTCAAGACCTTTGATCTTTGACCTTAAAGTCAATGTCAACTTGCTTACTTGAGGGTAAGTAAATGCAAATTCTGGTAAAAATGAATCTGTATTCATATATACACTGCATACTCCATGAAGTTTAAAAATGCAAGCAACAGCCTTCAACCAAGTCCCAAAGCATGGTTCATATAACCTCTGAGTTTTGCTATTTTCAAGTTTTAAAGACTTCCTAAATTTTTCAAAGCAGTATTCTTTCTCATGAAAACTGAATTTTCTCCAGGTTACTTTTTTATCAATGCATAAATTAGGCACAAAAACAGAAGATAGAAAACCCATAATTAGCACTTCACTACAGCAAAGAGAAACAATTCCATATGGTAACTCCTTATCTTGTGAGTCAATATTGATTCCTTAAATTTTGTCCCATTTTATTTATTTATTCATTATTTTTTAAATAATATAAAATAAGAAATCAAAATCTGATTCTAACGAGAGATATTTTAATATGTTCTTAGGTTACATTTTTCTTCAGATAAACTTAAGTAGTTCTACGAAAAATTCAGTTTTCTTTCTCATGGAAACCTAACTTTCTCCTGGTTAATTGATCTCTGCATAAATAGATACAAAAAGTTGTAGGGAAAAAACTCATAACTAATTAGCACACCACTACAGCAATGGGACACTACTCCATTTAGTCTTCTAAGTCATTTGATCCATTCAATTTTGTCCAATTTTATTCTTTTTATTTTATTTTTTAAATGTAAATAAGAAAACAAACTGTATATAAGAAGTGAGACATTTTATTCATTGTTAGCCTTATGTTGAGATAAATTCAACTAGTTCTGGGGAAAATTCAAAGAGTTTTTCAACAGAGTCAAGGATTTTTCGAAGATAAAACCAACATTTCAAACATCATGATATTTTCAAGGCAACCCTCAAATTCAAGGATATTTTGAGATTGGACCAAACCAAGCAAAGTCAATTAAACATGTGTGGTGGCCTTACTTAATGTAAGCTTAACACCATTTTCATTTCAAACCAGCTAGAAGCCTTTTGGTTAAAACTACTTGTCCAAAAACCCATGCCTTCAAAAGAAGCAGCTATAACAAGATTTTCAAGAAGGTCATCACAGTGGCCATATCAGATACCAGACTGGCACCATCTCCATTTAAGGACCAACCATTCACCCAAACAAATCTTTGGTGAAAGCCTCATGTTGATAAGACTTTCCATTTAGGAGAAGCAATTACAAGATTTTCAACACAGCTGCCATGGTTGTCATACTAGAGGTCAGATCAGCCTCATTTGCATTTAGAACTAAACAACTGTACATCATAAGAAAGTCATGTGGTGATAACCACCTGTTGATATGACCTTACATAAAGGAGCAGCAATAGCAAGATTTTCAAGAAGGTCACTATGGTTGTTGTTGTTGTTGTTGCTGTTGTTGTTGTTGTAGGGTTTAATGCCATTTTTCAGCACAAGATAGGCTATACATGACAGCCAGTATCAATGGTGGAGGAAGAATCCGGGAAAACCCTGGAAAGAACCACTGACCCCCGAGAAGCTACTGGCAAGCTTTCTCACATACCCACACTGGCTGAACCTGAGAATTGAACCCACGCAGACAGAGGTGAGATGGCAATGATCTGTAATGGTGAACGCTTTAGACTACTCGGCCACTCGGGGCCCCCGGTCACTATGGTGGCCAATTGCATTTTAAATCAACATCATTTTCATTTAAAAGCAACCAGACATCTTTTGGTAAGAAAAAGCCCATATTGAAATGATTATCCATTTAGGACAAGTAGCATTGGAAAGACTTTCAAGATGACCACTGCCATGACCATAATGGAGGTCAGATCAGCACAATTTTAATTAGGACTAACTTGATATCACAAGCAGCCAGCTTGTGAAAACCTCCAAGCCAATATTAATTCCTGTTCTGGAGAAATATCATTAACAGATTTTTCAAGATACCTGCCTTGGGGCCAGACTGGTTATCAGATCAACACCATATTCATTCAAGACCAATTAGATGACATAAAAAGATTTTTAGTGAAAACCCCATGTTGATCATCTTTGATCCCATCAAACAGGAGGAATAGCAATGACAAGACTGTCAAGCTGTCTACTGTGGTGGCTCTAATGAAAGTCTGAGCAATACCATTTTCATTTAGGACCAACTAGACACTAGGATGAACGTGATTTGTAAAACTTCATGGCAAAATTTGCACTATAGACTGACAGAGAGTAAACATGCATTCCATAAGCTCTTCTGGTCCATGACCAGTAGAGCTAAAAATGACATTTTCAGGGACTGATCACTGATGTCCCCAAGTATATTGTATTTCTGAGTTTGTATGAAAGATAAAATAATAAACTTCTTTACAAATAAAAATGGAAAAATGCATCATTCAGCAATAAATCAAGCTGTATGTTTGCAAATTTGAGTGAAAGACAGGAATTAGGGAAGAAAATACTGGTGAAGAATAGCTATTGACCTAGAGTTGGATTAAATTCCCTAGTGCAGCTGTTTCTTAGTATATTAGATAATCAAATAATTCAGCATTTTTCAGGGCAAGCTTTTGCAACTACTGGAGAAATTCTAGTACTAACCTAGCGATAGCTAATTTTGACAATGAAATACGCTATACAAGTTCTTCACAAATATCAGAAAAAAGTGCTAAGATAGTAATCAATTGTGTTGATATATGCATATGACAGGTTATCACATGAACTTGGCACAATGTTACATATGATGAGCTGGAACATCATCAGAACTTCTTTATCAAAATATGTATTACAAATCCATGTCCATGGCAATATAGATCTCTAACATACATGCTTCAAACTAAACAAAAAGTCTTCACAAATGAGATCTACCATCCTAAAGCAACATCTCAGAAGAGTTGTTTTGATATGTTTTGAATTCAGAGCTGCTGTGGCTCAGTGGTAAGCATGCCAGACTGATGATCAAATGGGTGTGGGTTCGAATCCTACCCTCTGATCATCCCAGGTCAGCTACCATGGTGTGTCCCTGTGTAAGGCCTTTCACTCCAATTACCTCAGCATGATATAAACCTCCTGTATTGCTGTAAAACACCAAAAGAAACCAAACGCTCACAAAATTTGCATATTTGCTCTAATGTCCAGTGACAATTCACCAACTATCCATTATCCAAACATAAAAACAGTGCCTCACTGAATAGACTTCAAAAACTGCAAATAAGCTCCACACCAAATCAATATAATAAACAATCCATTACACAGCTACTGTAATTCCTTTGCTAGATCCATTTTCCGGAATTAACATGCATACTCTATGGGAGAGCCCTCACTGAAAATTTCCCATCTGCCTGGTTCTATTGAATGATTTTCTAGCCATGTTTCCTCCATAAATTCATTCCAATCCTCTAATAAAGATAAAGAAAGTCCAAATGCACAAATCTCCATGTATAAAGCAAATCAAGACACAATCACCTCACTTCTACATCAATGGATAATATGAGATTCAGCCTCAGTTTTGATCCTGTAGCTGTGGTTAAACCACTGCTATAATCAACACCTCTCCAAGTACAGGACTTGTCTACTAATGAACATATCAAATCAATATTTGGGGCTGGATGCTACATACAGCATGTATACCACAATGAGGGACCTTTCTGAAGTTCACTATTGCGCATGTGACGAACTATACGGTTGGGGTGGGGTGCTCCCAATATTTTATTTAAACTATTATGGAAGTCCCACCCAGGCTCTATTTTGTTGTAAGTTAAATTTAGTGAATGACAGATGTAAAACTCCAAGACCCCAGTCAGCAATGCCAATGGTTAGATGGTTAAATGTACAAAAAAAGGTTGAAATTCAATGAATAACAATTTAATAACAATTCAATAATCAAATGACTCAAATTTCCAATTACTCTCCTTCCTCTCAACCCTTTAATAAGCCAATTGTATCACTTGATTAGCAGTGTGAGATTGATTTCCACCTGTCCCTGTATTTCTACTAATCTGTTGTATCCTTTCTCTCTCTTATTTCTCCCAATTCCTTACCCTCTTCCTCCCCAACCTTTCTCCAAATTCCTCCTCCTCCTTGACTTTCTCTAGACTCCTTCTCCTCATCTTCCACTTTCTCCCCCATGACTACACTTCTGTCAACTTCGACTGTCTCAGCTACAGTCTCAATTCCATCTCCAACTCTTGAAGCCTTGGGACCCAATGGAACCAGAAGTTTTCTGTCCCCTAAAATGCTTCCTTTTCGAGCTCTGTCTTTCCTTAGAATTAGTTCTAAGTCCAGCCGCCAGATTACGAGTGGCTTTTGTTGGAGTAAACCCTATTGATCTGCAATCCTTCAAGGCAAATACTAAATTACTCTTATGATTTCGGAAGGTATCATTCGGGTCTGAATTTTAATCATGCCCTCTATCTCAATTTTGATTGGATATCACTGTGGACTGATCCAGTCAAACTTAGTGGGCAATGTCCCTCTCGCTGTCTGTTAACGTGGACTTTCCTTTTGATCCTTGAACTAACCTTTAACATATAGGTGTGATAACGGCAAGACTTTGTTAACTTACGCCACCAGTCGCCTTTGCTGACTCAAGTTTCCGGTCTCTGGCTGGTCATGGTAGCCTTGCCCTGTGTTCAAAATATTCTTCATATTCTTCAGGGATAAAAAGATTTCAAAATAGTTGTTGTGGTGGACATATTGGATGTCAATACTGACTGAAAGGCCAATCATTATTAGTTGCTGAAGAAAAAAAAGGACACAGTGGATGGGGATAGGTTGGAAGCAGCAGAATGTCACATTTCAGGTCAATTCATTTCAATTGTACAATCAAGCATGGTAATAAATATTGTTGTGTCGATAATATAATTAAATTACCTTAAATTAACCAAGTAATTTACAAATGTGATCAAAGATTGCAAGGCAACCAAGAGAATGAGTACCTGGTGAAATAAAAAGCTTTACTTCACAGTCCATTTTGGAGA
Source organism: Megalonaias nervosa (assembly GCA_016617855.1). Lineage (NCBI taxonomy): Eukaryota > Metazoa > Mollusca > Bivalvia > Unionida > Unionidae > Megalonaias > Megalonaias nervosa. Next base: position 87,987 of record JAECUM010001553.1, read on the forward strand.
AGCAAGTTTCAGAGTTGATAGTTAACTTAAAATTCGTGAATTGGCACTCAGAGAATTCCTTGAGGATGAAAAGAAGTTTCATTATTACTTGCAATGAAATCATGGCATCAATAGTGTACTAATAGAACAAAAAAAAATAAATAAATATGAATTTTAACACTAATGTTTGTTTCAGGAAATAAATGTCCATAGCTTTTGAAGAAAGGAATCTTGTTTGATTGTGAACAACAACAAAAAGGCAGTGATGTAATACACAATCCTTTGTGATGGTTATGAAAACCAGTTGGAATATGTAAATGATTCATCAAAGGTTGTGTATCTGTGTATCTTGAAATAAAGGTCATTTATATAGAAAAGTGAAGAACTGTCTTTGAAAAAGCTCTTTACTGACAATTATTCCCAACGTGATTATAAAATGAGGATGCAGTTATTAAACAGCTCCATTACCATGCATCATCCACCACCACCCCCGTTTTCTCAATGTCCTGAGGGAAGGGCATAATTTCTTAAATTTTTGGAGGTTCCTTTGGTAACTCATGCCCTCGCTTACAGTGTGGTCTATCTTTGTGAACCTTATTGTGTGTGAGCAGACCTGCTAACCCTAACAAGACTGTCTCAATAAGACAGTTGATTTTTTTTCTGCAACTCTGACCAATTTTCAGTAGGGTATAACAAAATATCATGCAATTTTATAAATTTAAAAAAAAAAAGGTATTCAGAAAGTTAAATATTATTAACTGATTCAACAATGGTAAACATTATGTTCAACTGAAAAGTTTGCCAGATACATACAGACCTTATTTATATCTAGCACAGTTGCATAAACTTCAGTTCCAAACCCTATGCAGCTCAATGGCCTGTTGCTATCTCTCGACTTGACGCAATTCTTGAAATTTTTTTTTTATTTCACAAGATGATGGCAATCATACCTCCTGCCACAAGACATCAAATCGACAGGCAATGTCCAATAAATGTAATTGTGTCCCTTCCTGCTTTTATTCGCTAGAATCTGAATATTCCTTTTTATTCTTCTGTACTGATTTTTAACACTTTGTAAGAGACTTATTTTCCCTTTAGATTTCAAAATGTACTGCTTACTGGATGCCATTTTTAAAAAACTCTATGATGAACAGTTAGAACATGCAGATTTTGCATAAAAAAATATGTGCAATTTAAAGCTTCAGAGGTACTATTGTGAAGTCAGTCTGGTTCCCTGACCAGCTCCACTAAATCTAAGTCAAACATAGAGATAAGCCAATTATCCAGAATTACTTCATCGGTCATATTTCTGTAGTTTTTTGTTTTTATTCTGTAAGTCCGTATTTTAAGGGTCATTTTCATAAGACCTACATCAAAATATTAAGGGTTGGCAGGTCTGCACGAGTTATCAAGGGAGAGATCAGATGTAACAAGATTTTAAAGATGGATGCCATGGTGGCCATATTTGTTATCACATAGGCAACATTTTTAATTAGTACCAACTTGTTTGGTTATCATATGAAGCCATACAAAGTACAATGTTGATACGAACAGTCATCTAGAAGTAATGATCACAAGATTTTCAAGATGGCCATACCGTAACAAGATTTTCGAGATAGCCACTGTGATGGAAACATTGGATACCAGACTGCCTACTTTTAATGTTAACACTAAGCAGACATCATAAGAAGTCTTACAGTGAAATCCTCAAGTTGATAGGACCATTCATTCAGAAGTTGTTGCAGTAACAAGATTTTCAAGAGGGTTGCTGTGGCGGACATATTGGATGTCCAAGTGGCACTTTTTTCATTCTGGACTGACTAGACCAATGGATGAACATTTGTGTAAAGTTTCATGGCAATCCTCCATGTAGTTTAGGAAGAGTAGTGATAACAAACTTGTGCTAATGGATGAAAGGATAACAGATGACGAAGAGACCATTCCATAAGGTCTTCTGGGCCATGACCAGTGGAGCTAAAACTGATTTCACAAATACCTATTGATGGCCCATATAAAAAGTAAACAGGTTGTCTAAATGCTGGCATTTTCATATTTAGGCATTGTCCCTAGACTGCTTAAACCAAGCTCCATTATCAGGCTGTGTTTCCCGTAGCCCACTGAAATAACATCCAAGTTTGAAATTTATTAGACCATGCCCTGTGGTCTCTAAACCATCTCAAGCCCAAGCTGAAAGTCCTAAAACATGAGAAAGTCAGTAACTTTATTTACCTTATGTATGTTTATAGACACAGCACTTGTTGCCAACATAATTTTTTTCATGTCTTGTCATTTTTGAACATTTGTTTTAAAAGTCTATGCACTGATGTTTCTGTATGCAACTGCAGTTCTACATAAAGACAGAAGAACCAGATTACTAAGACCACTTTTCAGAAGATGGGGAAATGGCTTGCTTACATCAGAAACAGACTAATACCACTGTTCATCAGAGGGTGAACAGCTTGATTAATAGCACTCTTTAGAAGGACAGAGAACGACTCAGACTAATACCCTTTATCAGGAGGAGGAGGAATGGCTTGGACTAACACCATTTGTCGGAAGGAGGGGGAATGGCTCGGACTAATACCATTTTTCAGATGGAGGGGGAATGGCTTGCTTAAGATCACATTTCTAAAAGTGGAGAAATGGCTTGCTTATCACAGGAAATAACCCCAACATTATTCACGTTGTCAAAAATTGGGAGAATGAAGTCTTACTGTTCATTACATCTCAAAACTTCTGTTTAAACACCTTCATTGTGAGTAATGCTACTACCTGTACATGGTCACAAACCCGTCACATATATAGGAAATATTTTCTGTGGATAATAATAATTAAACTAGAGTCCCTCAAAGGGACTGACACTCTACTAACCAAAAACAATTTCCAAGAATTCCATTTCTTCCTTTTAACAAATGGATGTTGAAACCATCTCTGATATTCTTCAGTGACAAAAGTTTCAAATTAGCTGCTGTGGAAGCCATACTGGATATCAGATCAGCACCATTTTCATATAAGACCAGCTGGACATCACATGTAGCCTTTTATTGAAAATCACATGACCATACTTTCAGGAGGAGCAGCAATAACAAGTTTTCATGTTTAATTGTCCTCTATGACAACAGCTGAAATGTGCACAGAAACAATTTCATTTTTTCAGTTACAATGGCCCTGACCTTTCTACCTTTAGACCCCCAACTCAACTGGACTGTGAGCTATTTACAGATGCTTATTTTGCACTGTGTCTGAAAGTTTTGTCAGTCATCTGGTCTGCAAAAAATGCCACATTTTCTGGTTCAAAACAACATTTGTTTGTAATCGCTAAATGACAAAAGGGAATTAAAAAATTGAAATCATAAGCAAAATGAGTGATGACATACACTGACCAATGACTAAAACTGACCATGAGCAGGAATGTTGACCATGATTTTCTATGAAAATGATCAATGGTTTTACAGCTATAATGTGGTGAAAGCTGAATACAAACATGATACAATACAAACACATCAATAACTAATTACCAGTGAATCTATATCACTGAGCCCAGAGAGAATTTTCCGCAGACGTCCCATCTTGCCTATATGAAGGTCATACATTATTTCTGATGCAAGTTCTTCAGACCTGCCCATATGGAATAATATACATGTGTCACATCCAACACGTCCATATGTCTAAAATTCCTCCATCATGTTTCTGCAACATGGCATAATGTTGCAAATTCATTTCACTGTCTATTAACATGAAAAGCAGATGGCATAAAAAAAAATCCTTCAATTTTCATTCTGAATAATCCAGGAAGATTGAGTTATTCAATTGTTGAAACTTTCTATTTCAAAATGGTTTCCAATTTTGCACTATAATATTGACTACAACTTAAACTCTGTCCCAGTGGTTTGATGATGACGTTATTGATGTCCTAAGATGGCTGCTTCTAGATTTCACTCTTCAATGCAGGCTGTGGCAATTCACATCCCTGTTAACAGACCTGATCAATAATATACACTACCGCACAAACTATAGGACTCGATGATATACAGTAGTGATGCCAAATCAGAAATGGAAAAGAAATTAATGATTATTTATCAATATGTCTGCCTTATAAAAAATATCCATTCTTCAGTAGAATGGGCAAGTTCTTGCTTTTCATATTTCTTTTTAAAAAATTTCTTTTATCCAGAAAATAGTTTGGTTTTGCTATTTTAGTGGATAGAAACAAAAGTTGGTTATTTAGTGCTAAGGAAATCTGAGTAAAGTTCCTTCCAAATGTACATACCATTTTGATTGCATGAAGAATAGTTATTCAGCTGAATTCCAATATTTATATATAATTTTTTAAAACAGAAAATTCTCAACAAAATCAACAATCCTACTTTATGGGAAATTATAGTTTATTAGAATATACAGCAAAAAAGAATTTTAAAAAAGGCAAAATTTCCAACATTTACATTTTAGATAAAATTTCACAATCCTATTTCATTTCTTTAAAGAAATACAATACTGGTAACATGGTCAACAGGAAACAAACTGGGTGTACCCTCTTAGTTACTTTGCTTTCTTACTGCTTGTCTTGGATGCATATCTGAATATTCGTATTGGCTGGTTCCATATCATTAAGGGGAAACCAGGAAAAGAAAGAAAAATTTAACTTACAATCCATGGACAAATATTCAGATGTTCAAAACAATTTGCTTTAACATACATGCCAACCCCAACCCCCAAGAGGTATAAGCGTAATTATTGCTATTGTAAGTGGAAAAAAAAGCAAAATTTTTGGCTTAAAAAGTGTAATCTCCATATTACATGCCAGAATTACAGCACATATGATAAAGATACATTTTGTGACTAACCTGGTTCTGCAGCTGGTCAAAATTCTTGCCACAATGGCAAAATCTATATGGATTAGAACCAGAATAAAAATACAAAATATATTGAAAAATTATTTATATTCAGCACTCATTAACTATTCTACATGTGTAAATTTCGCTGAATGATCAGGAACTGGAAATCTGCAATGAGGTCAAGTGCTCAGATTCTGTATTACAATATTCTTCTCTAAAGTTTGTAAAGAAGTGTTGATTTGTCACTTTTTCCGATCTGACATGTTTTGAAGTTTAAAAAGATCCATCTGCTCTAACATTTTCGGTTTTATAACATCCACTACTACACCGTAAAGTATTTCACTTAACATCTCACACCATTTCTTTAAACAACATTGACTGGTTCACAAACTACCTTGTCCATAAAATGAATCTGTTAGGCAAAGTTCACTTTGAAGAAACCCATCTGTTTTATTGGAAATGGATCATATACAGTTGCTATAAACAGCAAATAAGTAAAATAATCTTGCACTATTCTTAAGCAGCAGTCATCTTTTTAAGAATATTCTCAAATTTATATGAATGGAATTGAAGAGATTATAATAAAATGACAAAAACAATTTTTTATTGCTTTATTTTTTAATGTAGCAAAAAAAGTGTAATCCATATGCAGTCTCATGGAAAATGTAATATGGGGAAGAAAAGGGTAATGATTACACCAAAAGCGTAAAGGTTGGCATATATGCTTTAATTTTTAAAAACTGACATTCTGCAGCTATGTGAAGCTATCACAATTATCTGAACATGGTATGAATGACTTGGTTCTATTTTAGGCACTAACCAAGACAATGAGTTAGACCTTGTGAGAAACATATGCAACATGTATTTATTACATTGTGTATACAATATGCTGCTGCTCAACAACTTTGAATAAAGATATAACAATGACTGACAAGTTTGTTAAAGAGAATTTGTTGGATTTTAACAACACTTTCAACATATTACTAGCCATAAAAAGGCCAGACAAAGGCTGTCAACCACGGCTAGCCTTGTCATGTATTGAACCCACGACTGTTTAATTACAAGTCCAAAGCTCTAACAACTGAGCTACTGTGACTTCCAGTTAAACTGACCAAGAAGTATGTATAATTTTTCATATTAACAATCCCCCCAACCCCCCAAAAATCACCCTTTTGAAAATGAGACAGCATAAGTTTAGCATAAAGGGGCAATTTTATATGCCCATGAAACAGGAAATTGCCCATGCTATATGTGCTCAGTGAAATGCAAATGTACATCAATTTTTATCTTGTTTCAGACTACCATATTTTCTGTATGTTTTCAGACTGCTAAAATAATTTTCTCTTTTGCTGTCTGAAAACATTAAAATTACTTCATTTTTGTGCTTAACAATAACGAGAAAAAAAAATCACCTTGCAATGAAACTAGTACCTGTGATAATGTGCTGCCAAGGATTTAAATAAAGGCATCTTTATATTTATACTGTTATGTATATTTAATTTATACTGTTACTGACTTTTATCATGTCCATGGTTGAGGGTTGTGACAATGGAGTTTTGCCTATGTGATTTTTGTCATGATTCTAAGAAATACCCGTAAACAAGATATTCACTAAAGGATTAAATGATCATGGCTGGGTATTTATCGATGTGTAAATTTTACCTAATCACCCACGAAGTAAATAATGTCTGATCAACTTTGTTAACTTTGTGAGTGATTAGGTCAAATTTACACATCGATAAATACCCAACCATGATCATTTAATGCTTATAATTCCAATTAACTACCTTTCTGTCATCAGATCAGTAGATTTCATCAACAAAACATTCACTTTTATGTAGATCAAAGTTTTCTTTCATTAGCCTCTTAACTGCGATAGAATACATAGCCCAATCTTCGCTAGCAGAGAATGGTCGATTCTTGAAATGGTAATACAGGGTGGAGTGTCATTGCAGGTCATTCCAGTGATATATTGTTATGATCATTATTTTAATATATAAAAATTGGTTGATGCTGTAAAAACCAAGCTATTCAGTTTTTCAAAAATTACACTTGCATATAGTACATGTTGTTATAGCAACCATTGTTGTTGCTTTCTACGCATTTTGATCTTTCAAAAGCAAAATCGTGTCAATTTTTAGTGAGATCCCTTGCTTGACATATGACCCTGACCTTTAATAACTGCTGCTGGAACATGCTGTCAATGCAAAATGCAATAATTTCCAAAGATTGCCTTGTAAAGCCGCCATATGCCTTCTTCTGCAAAAGGGGCCAGTGTTGGAGCAGGAAGGTCTGTGCAATTACACTGTTGTAATATCCAATGGTTGATTTTAGTCTGGGGTTGTAAATTTTGATTGGAAACCTCAGAAGTGGGTGGGTGGGCGCTAGTTGTTGTTATATTAGGATGTAAGGTGTAGATATAGATAAATCTTCACATCAAATGACCTGGAAACAGGAAACCAAAAGTGGTCAGCAGAATTTATTGATGTGTAAATCATTCCAGTACTGTAATGTGCTGAATTTTGAAGAAGTACTGAGTCTTCAAGTTGAATAAATTGTGCATTAAAATTTTATCATAGTCAAGCCAGAAAAGTCTTTCAGAAAGGTCACTTTGATATTTCCCTTATTTCATCTCTGGAACATAAAAGGACCAATGTTTAAGGTTCAGTAGAATTGACCGTAATGCTATCATAGGAAAGTATATTAGAGCCACCGACTGTATCTGTTTGGAGAGGACTTCATGTCAAACAATTGATCTTCAAAGGAAAGTTGATTGCATAGTATTCTAAGGTGTCAAAATCTGATGGAAGACATGATTATTTGGGGGAAAATTTAGGAACAGTTGCTTTCGATTGGTCAGTTAAAATTAAGGTGTACACTTTTATGGGAGTTTAAATTTACTGACCTTAGGCAAAAATTCTTTAGTCAAAAATCTTGCTTGAGAGAAGACAGGTTGACTCTGTGAGAAACCTAAAAGAATAGTGTTTTCCCTCATTAACAAGTAAAGAGGCCAGATAGCTGTCTTGAAAAGAAAGGACAGGCTATAGTGCTAGGACACACAATTGTGTGGAAAAGAAACAGCATTAAGGTGCGCAACTTTAATTTTCATGTAATTTTCTATTTTATTTGCTTGTTTTATGCAAATGTGTTTGATATGATTGATCCATGCTATGTATCGTTTATTCAATTTCATAGAAATCTGTTGATATGCTAGAATTGTATGCAATGTATTTCTTTAATTTTACAGTTATTAGTTCATTGATAGAATTGACAGATCCAAATATTCAAATGTGTAGTATTTCATAGAAATTTATGAATTAATCCAAATTTTCAAATGTGTAGTATTTCATATGGTTATATGAGTAATTTCCTTTGTCTGTAGGATGATACAGTTTATCGTGAGTTAATGATAATTGCATATTTATATATGATTTTGTAATGCTTAAATGATCTTGCAGGTTATTGGTTACTGTAAGCTAGAATTTGGTGAATCTTATGCAATAGTAATCGAGCATTTATCTTATTGAGTGGAACTAACTAGCTAGGTGTAAGAAGTTGTATAGTAACGTATGCAGATATATACAGCAATGTTGTTGTATACACTGTACGTGTTAATTTCTAGTCAGGCGTGGAGTGAGGGCGATGAACTGTTTAATTAAGGTCAGACCTGGTATACTGCAATGGTTATTTGTAACTATAGCTAACAATTGTACCTTACCTCAAATACAGTAAATTTGCAAGGACTGTTAATCGTTAAGGTCACATTATGTCAGAATTTATGCAGTGTGGATAGCTATTTACGTTTCTGAATAACGAAAGTAAGAGAATTTTATATATACATATAGGTTGTGATATGCATAGAGATTTAATGGTAATCTTGTCATTTAAGGGAACAGCTTTCTATATCCCTCCCCGAGAACCTGATGAGGACAGTCTAAGAGGGAAGTCCGCAAATAGAGAGTTCGGAATAGAAGGGTCAGAGGAAGAACCAAGCATACATGCTAGACGTGGAATACACAAAAGTCAATGGAGGAACGATGCCAGATGATGCAAGTCAGGCATGGACATTGTACTCTTTTCACCACTCATTACTATGATGAACGAATCCGTAAATTGAACACTGCTATTAAATTCCATTAATGTAAATCTGTTGGATTGAAATTGCAATTTTTAATTTATGTAGTAATTATTTAAAATTTATTTTATTTTTATTGTTTAAGGGGGCTCATATTTGTTTATTTCTTATCAATAGTCTCGCTCAGTTCTCTGTCAATGTTCTACCTATCCACTCACACTGGGCAATAACATTGAGGGAGGTCATCCTCTAGATAACGATTGCCAAATCAATTAACAGAGGGGCTCTCACCACATGACACCCCTTTACAAGTATCACATGACCATTTTCATCCAGTCAAATTGTAGAAAACGTGGTCAATTCATAAAAAATGGAATTAATAAAATTTGAGTTCAAGGACTAACATTGTTTTATGACCTTAGAAGGTTCTGGAACCAAAAATAGTTTACAGTTTGTGTAGTTTTCCATTGGGAAAATTGGATTTTCAGAACACTCTATATTGCAAATTAGGGAATATGAAACAAGTAATAAAGGATTCAGTAAACAATCATTCAGTCCTCTTTTATGATCAGTCTGTGGAATCATGAATAGTTGTGCTCAGACATAATTTGGGAGGAATTATTTGGAATTACAAAATACTCACTGACTTTTTGGACTTGAACACTACTTTGGGATTATTCAAAACTCATTCAAAGACATTCTGGATTATATCACTATGGTACATCAGAACATTCAAGCTTATAGGAATTAATTCAGAACATTCTATACTTCTGAACTTGTGACAGAACATTTAGAATTATTTGCGATTCAAGTCACAATACTGTAAGCGTCTTTTGAATTTTCACTTTGAATTCTAGGGAAATTAATTATTTTTAGATTTTACAAACCTTTTTGCTTCTCACTCTTTTATATTACTTGTTTTATTAAACTTGTTGGTTTTGCTACTTTCTGTTACATAGTTTAAGACCATGAAGTTGGAACAATATGAACAGCAATCAATCAGAAACAGATACCAAGCAAAATGAGTGGATTATTTACCCTCATCCACGAAATTCACTTAAAAGATGCCATGACCACAAAGTTGACTTCACCTTGCCCATAACAGGCATCTACCCTATCCCCTCCAATTTTGTCCAAAATATCGAGCCCAAAATTATGAGACTTGTGTGGAGTTTTAGTTATTAAATAATATTAAATAATATTTATAGGTGTAAAATAGCATCCTTAAACTCTACTTTGTACTCCTTTAGAAGCTTCTATTTCCTTTAAGTACACACCGCCGACCATATAAATGCGAAACTCGAGCTTTTCCAAAACTAAATACAGAGACCTTAAAGAACCTCTGACAGGAAAAAAATATTGAGATTAATGAATTTATCTAATATATCACCTTTAAACACAGTGGAATCAGAGGCTGCATCATTTTACTCAAATATACTCAAATACATGTCCATTCAAATGCACCATTTAGAATACTAAAAGTATATTTATATTGTGTTATTGGTGTCATTTCATGTTGTACTGATCATGTGACAATGGGTACAGTTATCAAGTTATCACATGAAGTTTGGTTTGAACCTTCAGTTGAATTCATGTAAACTGATTTTATTATTCAGTATTTGGTCTGTTTTTCTGCATGTTAATAATTGACAGATACTCTATGTCAAGATCCATTTCTTTATTCATAATATAATAATTATAATAAATAAATTTATTTAGGTAAGATAGGCAAATAAAGAGCAGCAGTACATAAATTCATATATCAATTGTATAACACTGACATAGTACATTATACAAGCATAATAAACAGTTGTGATACATACATACATACATACATTAAAAATATATATATATAAAAAGTGATCAACAAGGATGACCCATAAAAGTCACAAAAGAATCAGCAAGGGGAGCCGTAATAGCCAGTACGGCTGCAATAAAATCCATGATAGACTTCCAATAAATTGAGTCGATTTCTACTAGGCTTGGGGGAAATCCACCAGTCATAGTCAGCACTTAATCCCTTGACCCTCTGTCCTCGCCCACTGGATTCTGTGGGCAATCCATAATCCACGATGTGTGTACTGTAACATTTATATAACACTGACACAACACATTACAGTATACAATAATAATAAACAATTTTAATACTGACACATGTAATGAAAAGTGATCCACCAAGGATGTACACAAAAGAATTTACAAAACTTATTTCTAATGGGGTCTGGAGGGATCAAGATTTCAGGGCTGGGTATATTTTGCTAATTAATATTGTACATTTGACTAAGCAATGAGGTTACAATTAGGTGTTTACAGATTTAAAATTTATGTCAGAATTAGAAGAATCACTAAAACAATTTGTTCTAGTAAATATCACTAGACTTCATCCTCATCCACCAGATTGGATTGCATATATCTGAATATCTACAGTGAAAACTGTCTTCCATGTTAGTAGAAGTCATACGTTTTTGTTTTGAACACATTTATATTTGTTTCTGATCTAATTGCCTTGGGGAGTTCATTTCATAGAACAGCTCCCAAAACTAGCTCAAACTCAATTTGAGCAAGATCAAGTTAGCTTGCCCCTAGACAAAATCCAGAACATTAAGAAATGGATACAAAATAAAAGAAATTTTATTTAATGTCATTAGTCTGGTAAGAGATACAAAACACTAGCTTTGTGTGAGTTATGTTACCGACAAGGGGCCATATTCAATTCTTCATGCTTTATGTTCCACAATTTTAATACCCTGGAATCTCACACCATACATACATGGCACCTTTATTTAGCATTTGTAAGTAGCATATTCTTCTTCAACATAACTCGCCAGTTTCAATCCAGACCTGCCAATCGTAAGAAGACTGTGTCAGTAAAGTTTGACGAGTTTCAGTAAGGTGTAACAAAACATCAGATACTACTAATGTAACGTTGAAAAATCGTATGGGTTGGCATGTCTGTCTTTCATCGAATGCATGTGTCATTTCCATCTTGTAGTCTCTGTCAAGGTCAGTCTCACATTTTCTTGCACTGATGCGACAATGTCAATATTTACTATTTAAACCAAGTTTAAACAAATAGGGAATAAATATTTATGTTTTAACTTAGCAGCTACATTTAATCAGAATTCACTGACTTTCAGGTACTCTGTTAGCCTCTGGCAGTTTGTCAGATTGCCAACTCTAAACAATCTGCTTTTCAAAAATTGTTTTGATGCATGTCAACAATTTTCTGGTGAGCAGGTGTTAATTGTTAATAATACAATTCACACAGATTTTTTGATAGGTGTTTTCATGAAATAAAAGACACATGTCTCTAATAATTCATGACCTGGAGGGTTTCATTCAAAACATAATCGACATCATGAAAATGTAGCACCTACAAGCAGTGTTTATGATCTGTTGTTTACATGGTAACTAAAGGAGACCGATAAAGTTTCAACATGGCTATATGATACTGCTAAGCAAATGGATAAAATAAATGTTCATAAATCCATAAATTGTGAATATAAGTAAATCAGTATAGTTTTCTCTCTTCCTTTCTCCCTCTCTCTTACTTAGTAAACTAGCTATTTCCAAACCCTTTTCTACATATCAATTTATCTGTCTGTATACATGTCTGTCTGCTTTTGCTCTTCCAACTATATCTTCATTCTAACTCTAATCTATATGTTTAACTTTATGTAACATCTACATATATCATTTTTTATCTACATATATCATTTTTTATAACTTTAATTATCAGCATATCATCTTAAATTGCTAATAAATACGAATAAATTTAACTTTAAATAAATGTATCGATAATGTGATTTCCTTAAAATACATTTTATTTCATTCTTTTACTTATTCTGAGATATTATCGTCAGGAAAAGCACAAATTTTCCAAGGGCAAACTCAATTTTCCCGTCAGTATGTACCAAGCAAGCTGACTGATAGCAAATTTGCAAATCCCTAGTGTGTATGATGTTCAGATGGGAAGTGGTATGATGATTAAAGTTCAGGTATTCATCCAGACACCTCTTAATTCCAATGAACTACATAATATCTTTTATTAAGTGCATGATGAACAGATGTCCAAATATTATGTGGAAAATTTTTGTTTTCTTAGACTTTTACTTAGAATCATGCTTGCATCTAAGTTTTATTGTTTTATTTATTATTTTTTTAATGTTTTCATTTCTATTAGTTTTATGAAATTATAACATTATTTGATTAAAAAAGTGAAGAAGAAAACTCAATCAAAATGTGCTAGCTTAAAATGTCAATAGTGTTAAACACAATAAAAGATTTCATCACTTTCAATTATTATTAGAAAGTAATGACATTCCACATTATACTCTTTAATATCTCTTACCGTTTCCTAACCAAACCAAGAAAAGAAATAAAGATACATGAAAATATTGTACATTTCCGTTTTAATTTTCCATAAAACATTTACAGAAATAAAGTGTCCTGTCCATTTTGAATTGTTAATTAGACAGTCACATGATAGTAGTCAATAAAAGAGTGGCAGTAAATCAAATCCGTAGTCAATATCAGAGTGGAGGCAAATCAAATCCATAGTTGATAAAAGAGTAGATGCAAATCAAATCTGTAGTCAATATCAGTGGAAGAAAATCAAATCCTTAGTCAATATCAGAGTGGAGGCAAATCAGAACCGTAGTCAATAAAAAAGTGGAGGCAAATCAAATCTGTAGTCAATAAAAGAGTGAAGGCAAATTAAAACCATAGTCAATAAAAGAGTGTAGGCAAATCAAATCTGTAGTCAATATCAGAGAAACTGAAGGCTTATAAAGCGATTGATGAATTTCATCACTTAATTCATCAATTATCAATTAAAAACTTTTCTATGTATATAAATATACCTCTTCACCTATATTTCATGGGTAGATTCTGAGTGTTTTTGACTCGGCTTGAGTACAATGATGTGCTGTGGAATCAGATTACCTCCCTTGGCTGCTTATTAGCAATCTGCTATCAGGAACATTTGTCGGGGGGTGGGGGTAATATTATTAATGAACTCATGCAGCAGTTTTTCATATTTAAAAAGGGTCTTTCATATTGTCAAAAAATCTGCTGAGTATTTAGTGTTATCTTACTCCTATCTGACTTGTCGAATCTGGACAATACCAATTTGATCATCTTTTTTACCATCACTGAATTTTGCTTATAACTCACTTCAACCCAATTTCCTATCTCTTTGCCTCACACAAACTGAAAGGATAATACTCTTTCCCCAAAATTTTAATCCAGGGTTACAGGTTACACATATGTACTTGCCAAGGTTTTTTTTGTGCTGGATATATGTCCATCCTTCATAAAAAGCAGTCATTTGTGTACTTAAGCCACAAGGTTGTGTGCTTCACAAGAGAATCACCAAGTCAACCATATGCCACTACCCTCTGCTAAATAATTAACTATCATGAAATTCTACACTACAAATACTGTTACACTTCATCATAATGTCAAAAATAAATAAAAAACAAACACAAAGACAAGTTATTTTCCCCTGACCCACCAACATGTAAATTAGAAGACTAACAGGCCCCAAGAAATGTAAACATTTCATATACTGGCATTTATATTTACATAATGCACATAATGAGAATGAAAGGCATCACAAGCTTTGCTCCAAACATGAAAGTGTCAATTGTAAATGTACATGGTTGGATAAATACACAGTTCTCGTTGTTTAGGACTTGGCGCCATTTTTCAATGCAAGAAAGGCTATAAAATACATGGTGGCCAGTAAAATTGGTGGAGGAAGAACCTGGGAAAACCACAGTAAGAACACCAACACATGGGAAGCTACTGGCAAGCTTTCTCACATACCCACATTGGCTGACCCAGACTCGAACCTATGCGGACAGAGGGATCAGTAAAGGTGAGTACTTCAGACCACTCTGTCACCCTGGGCCCCAGATAAATGCACAGTAACATTAATATAAAATGAAAGTGGTAAAGGCAGATGTATGGATGGATAAACACACAGTAACATAAATATAAAATGAAAGTGGTAAAGGTAGATGTATGGATGGATAAACGCACAATAACATAAATATAAAATGAAAGTGGTAATGGCAGATGTATGGATGGATAAATGCACAGGACATAAAAATAAAATGAAAGTGGTAAATGTAGATGTATGGATGGATAAACGCACAGGAACATAAATATAAAATGAAAGTGGGAAGGTAGATGTATGATGGATAAATGCACAACATACTGAAACTGCAAAATTGTAAATACAAGTCCAAAATACAAAAGCAGAACATTTTCAAATTTTATGATATAACCATTACACCCCTTCATCGGAAATAATCTGTCCTGTTCAACTCTCTGTGGACAATTCATTGAGAAACCTACCTAATTAATAATTACACCATAAAATAATATAAGATGCACAAGTTCTTAAATTACTCTGATAAAATAAAAGACAGGTGAAGAAATTACCAACATGAGTATAACCCAGTACATAATTCTTAAGTGAAAGAACAGGCCAACTCATGACTTGCAAGATAAAGTATTTTCTAGGCATGAAACTGTGCGATTTGCCATAAAAAGCATTTAAAACACGAATACTACCGCATCCTATTACCCCAGCATTTAAGCATTTCCACAAAGCAATGTCATCATGTGTCGTCTGAGTGACCTCAGATATAAGCATATACTCAGGACTGAAGTTCAGTTAGTCATCAAGTTCAACAGTTTCAGTAAACTCTTCATCCATAGTAACAAGTCTTAAGTTTCCAAAAACATGTACACATTTTAAGGAAGTGCTCAAATCTCAATCACACTGTGACATTATCCAGACCGCATCCTCTGTTTGTATTTTTCCTTCATAAAATCGTGACAAGAACAAATGTCAACAAACCTTCAGCTTGACGATTTAAACCGTACAAGTACATCCAGTATATCTGAATCTTCATGCAATATACATCTTCAGTAGAAACAATAACAATCTGAATGAACAATACCTGCCCAAATGAAGAACAGTATTAAGCTCCGAAGTGTGTGTCTGTCTGTCTGTGCATCTGTGTGTGTGTAAGAGATTTTGACAAGTCAATATCTTGCATGGTTTGTTTTATCTCTTAAATTTATTCTTTACGAAATTTCTCAATGTAACTCATAATACTGAATATAAATAAATCAACATTAAAAAAATTTTTCTTCGTTTTGAGTAAAATCCTTGGATATCATCTACATTTTTTCCATATTCATTGACTGGAACTGTGCACCATTTGCTACTAATTCATTGCAAAATTAGATCATCATGATAATGCCTGAGAATGATGGCCAGTCTCAAGGTCAAAATGCCTCTCTGATATTTACAATGAATTCAATTCTGCATAAGACTCATTCTTTACTCTTGTGCATGCCGGTATTGTGGTTTATTCTGTGATGTGTTCTTTGCTTAAAAACAGATTTACACAGCAACCTAAATCTGTTTCACAAAGCAAATAGCTAAGGATATGTACATGAAATCACTTCACGAATCATCATGATAATTTTAAAATCTACCGCTATTTTGTTGCATGGTCATTATCCTCAGTGAGTAAAAGATAAAAATACTGACCTTGAAAACATTCTTACTGTGGCAATAGCAAGCTAGGATGTGTGTACTGCTGACTACATTACTACACACATTTCAATTTATTGTTGCATGTATACTGACTGTGTAGTGGAGAAAAAAGGAAAGAATGTGATTCTTGTTTTATATGCATGCTGATACGCATGTGTCTGCATGTGTGTGCGCATGTGCATGTCTGTATATTAATACGTTTCTTTATACAAGGGTCTCAAGGTTGATTAGTTCTTCAGTTAACCGAGTCAGCCTCTTTTTAAATAAAGTCATTATGATTATGATTACTATTATTATTATTATTATTAGTTTATAGATGCTTCCCAATAAGGTCACTAGTATATGATATTCTGCCAATTTTACTTGGATGATAGGCAACCTGTCAATTTCTCCTATATACAACCACCAAAACTGAATGTTTTGAACAAGGCAAGCTGAAGCAGAATCAACTTATAAATTACTAATATAGATACTAACAGAAAGCTTGATTTGCGTTCTATTTATGTATGGTTTGTAACAGTATCTTCAGATTCAATAATTCATTTCAACTTCCAAGCACCATATAAATTCAAAGGTAAATCTGCCAGCATACCACAAATATGGCTGCTGATGATGTCATTCAATAACTATCTATTCAGTTCTTGTGGCCGACTCAGTAAAAAGAGGGAAGCCTCTTTAAAAAATATCAACTGGACAGCAACATTTTCATTTACTAGTATGACAATTTTCCATGAAGAAATATCAACATATTTGCAAATCTCCTCTCAATAAGACACGCTTGAATTGTGGTTGGATGGTTATCAACAATTTCTATGCAAACTATGAATTAACTGGCATCAGGCAGTTTACCAGTTTAGATATACAATTTACTGACAAAAGGGCATATCGAAAGAGCGTGAGACAAAAAAGGCAAGTCAATAAGAGTAAGAGACAAAAGTGGACAAAAACAGCATGTGACAAAAGAGTGTCAATCTGTTGTATATTTTGTATATGTTAAAGAAATATACTAATATATTATATTAAAGTATAGTTATAGTTAAAGTTTAATTACAGATAAATAAAATTGTGACTGTGATCTCACGCCTGCAGATAAATTCAATATCAAAAGTATTAAAACTAAAGTTCAAACCTGAAGGTTCATTTTATGCACTGATAAGTTAAATAATCCAAAACTGGTTGATTGCCACAATAATTTGTGATGATGATGATCATAGATGCTGTATCCTTGTAGATTCATTCATCTGGAGGTTCTTGACCAGTACTGTATTGCTCCAGTTAAGTTTCATTGAGACCTTGTTCTTTGTAAAGGCCTTTAATGAATTTCTAAAGTGATGGATGATAGCTCTGAGCAGCTGGCCAAGTCCAAATTGCCAACCCTCCACTGAAATATTGGTTTTTTGCACTGTAAGTATTCCACAAATTTCAGTGTGAAAATCGGTTGTCATCGAGCATCCCATGAATGACGTCCCAGTTTTTGAGCCAGTTGAACCCAAAATAAACCAGAGGATATTTAAGTTCGTCAGTATTTACCTGGAAATAAGAAGATTCAATCAGTTTTTTGAACAACTCGATGATATTCTCAACTGGAACAAATGCCAAGGCAACAAGTTGGCGAACTGCTAAGGCAAATTCAAGGTCACTCATGTATCGCTGCTGCAATCCATAGGTCTGTTGTAAGTGTCTCCAGATGCACTGTCTGGAGTGGAAGAAGCAGCCTTGTTGTTGCACCTGTGGTTATGTAGTCAAAACTGACAAAAGAGCAGCATGTTCAAATTAAAATTAGCTCGTAACTGTTGCTGGAGTGAGAGTAGATATGAATTTTGCTGAATTTGGCAAAGACTCAAATATATGCATCTGTGTGTGTTGTGCCCAGTAATTAGTACAAGAATAATTGGGATCACTGCATCGTACTTTATGGCATGGATGCCGTAAATCTGCTCAAGAATGCCGCGGAGCTGATTTGAATGTTCATCTGCATAACAGTGAGAAGATTCTGCTCACAGGTCCAGACTGTGTTTTGTTGAAAAAAAAATCAGTGTTTGGGTGTCAACCTGGACCAATGTCATGCATCAAGAAAGTATCGCTTCTCAAAGTCTTCTTGTATTCTTCTGGCATCACTACTGTAGATTGGTCAGGCTTGGCAATGGAGCATGACATTCTTGTCTCATTCTCTGTATAGCTCTTTTCACATCATGAATTACTGGTATTTGCCTTGTGACTCAAGCCTCAACAGTTGCTGTTGCTGTCACAATTATCTGAAGATGTTGATTCCTGTGATGTTGCAGTACTTTCTTTGACATCTTCGTCAACTTTTTTAACTTTAATCTTGGCGATGCAAGTCACGTGGTTGTGTGTTGACTTCTCGATAACTATTCCATCTTCCATATGATAATAAGCTGTACAACTTGCCTTTCTGTATTCCGTACATTTCCATATCGTCTTATCCTTAATTTGTTTTTCATTCCAAGAAGTGCATCTATCCAAAACCAATAAATTCTGTCCTTTGTGACTCTTGATAAATTCCAGTGCCATGACTGCAAATTCAACTGAATTTTTACATGTGGGAATTTAGCTGTCTACTGAAGCCATTTATCTATAAACTTTCTTGTCTACTCATGATTGGCTGAGTGCACCTTTTAATGAATATATTTCATACTTTCTTTTGCCACCCACCTTTAATGTCCCCATGCCCTTTTGTCATGTGCTCTAACTTACTCGACCTTTTTTTTTCATGCCTTCTTATTGACGTGCCCTTTTGCATATTTTGCGATGCCTAGATATACTAACAGTTTCGGTCAGTCTAATTCTCATCAACATAATGCACATGGCTGGTAAAGGGCCGAGTTCACAAACAGAAACATGAAGGGCATGGAGACATGCAAAATTTGCAATGAATTATTTTGACACCCTGCAGCAGATATTGGCAACCTTTAAGGATTGTTCTATCAGGTCTGCTTTGTTGAGTGTTGCATGCCAAGTCATATTATTCCCTTTATTTTAATTATCATCTTTAGTACATTACAATACAAAACAACAATTCATATCATTAGCCTTTACAGAGTCATGCCTCTGTTGGCACACCTGATGTAGGTTGCCTACACCTGCCCTACAGTGTGAATGTCTTTCATATTTCAGTGGGCCATTGAAAATATTTTTACAGTTTACATTAAGACATTCTTTGAAGTTATTCATTAATGAAGAACGTACAGTACAGACATGAAAAGTTTGCTACTAAAGTGGATGAGAAACACTTGTGCAGGAGTAAGATGATTCACAATGGTATCAATGCGTAATATTATTTTGAAGCTTTGATACATAGATCTAGACACAAGTTTCCTAATCAGTATAACTGATACTCCCAGAGAGAAATTTTGTACTTTTACTACCCAGCATTTACTCTGCACTATAACATTCAGAATTGTGCCAATGTAACATAAAACCAAACAATTATATATTTCTACAGGGGACAATCCTAAAATAAATTATTAATAATACATTTGGACTCTAAAGAGTGTTCGACTTTAAAATCGCAATTGATAAAACATAAATTAGCATGATAAACTAAATATGATGTAAGATAATTCCACCTGTACAATTAACAGGCAGTACTGTGTTTAGCTACCAAGCTGAATTGTATTATGTGTTCTGTATCATGACTGAGGCAGTAAATATTTATTGCATTTTGTATCTTGATAGAGCCAGTCAATATGTATCATATTTTGTGTTCTGTATCTTGACAGAGGCAGTAAATATGTATTATAGTGTGTTCTGTATCTTGACAGTTAATATATATCATATTTTGTCTTCTGTATCTTGATAGAGCCAGTCAATATGTATCATATTTTGTGTTCTGTATCTTGATAAAGGCTGTCAATATGTATCATACTTTTTGTTCTGTATCTTGATAGAGGCTGCCAATATGTATTACATTTTGTGTTCTGTATCTTGATAGAGGCTGTCAATATGTATATTTTGTGTTCTGTATCTTGATAAAGGCCGTCAATATGTATCATACTTTTTGTTCTGTATCTTGATAGAGGCTGCCAATATGTATTATATTTTGTGTTCTGTATCTTGATAGAGGCTGCCAATATGTATTATATTTTGTGTTCTGTATCTTGATAAAGGCTGTCAATATGTATCATACTTTTTGTTCTGTATCTTGATAGAGGCTGCCAATATGTATTACATTTTGTGTTCTGTATCTTGATAGAGGCTGTCAATATGTATATTTTGTGTTCTGTATCTTGATAAAGGCCGTCAATATGTATCATACTTTTTGTTCTGTATCTTGATAGAGGCTGCCAATATGTATTATATTTTGTGTTCTGTATCTTGATGGAGGCTGTCAATATGTATCATATTTTGTGTTCTGTATCTTGATGGAGGCTGTCAATATGTATCATATTTTGTGTTCTGTATCTTGATGGAGGCTCTCAATATCTTGATGGAGGCTCTCAATATGTATCATATTTTGTATCTTGAAGGAGGCAGTTAATTTGTATCATACTTTTATGTTCTTCATCTTGAAGGAGGCAGTAAATGTGTTTGTATTTTCTGTTCTTTATCTTGACAGAGACAGTCAATTTGTATCATATTTTGTGTCTTGATAGAGGCAGTATCTTGTTAGTAGCAGTCAATAGGTATTGCATCACGTGTTCTGCACTTTGATAGAGGCAGTCAATATGAATTGCTTTGTGTGTTTTGAATCTCAATGGAGGCAGTCAATATGAAATAAGAGGGGAGTTAAGAAAAAATTAGTGGGAGGAGGAAACAGCTACAGTTCAATATTTACCTAACATTTCAATATCTCTTTCTTTCTTCCTGCTTCACTAGATTAGAGCTCAAATCAAAATCTTTGAATGCTGTCATGAATCTGTTGATTGTTTCTAAGCTTAATCTGTTTCTTATCTATGTGTAAATACTGTTGTGTGCCAAGAATTCCCCTTTTCATGACCTGCTGTCTGATGGGACATATACATAGCTATGCCAACTTGAACAAGTTGGGAAACTTCTTTATGGTTGTTATGTACAGTTTTCCACAGTTCACAGGTATCATCCATTGGAAAATAAGATTTTCACTGTAAGCTCTGCCAAAGTTTCCCTTTCTTAAATCATTGCTTTGCTGACTACTATGCCAGATTTCTCACTCTTCCATAATGGTGTATTAGGGTTTCAAGTCCATCAATGCAATAGTGTCCTTTTCCAGACAGAGATTTTTTTAACCAAATACATAATTTTACTTTTTAATTTCATTTTAAATTTTAATTTATTCATTTTATATTAACTCTTATGGGGCTATATAGTTTTGCAGCAGATGATCTTGCAGGGCTAAAATTATTTGAGAAAAGAATTGAAAATTCGGCTAAACTTTCAAATTGTCTGCATTTTAATCAGATTTGTATCCTGCCTTTTCTACAGTTAATTTAAAAAATATAGCTGAAAGAACAGTTGACCTGCAAACCATCTGTTTTGTCCATCCAGCATGTACATTGGACTTGTATTCAACATCATTTTCGAGTTCAAAATCAATCACTGCTATCTCCATTAACAATTTCTCAGCTCCAATGATCTGATCTAGTTCATAACTTTAAAAATCATTGTCATCATCACAATCATCCACCTGTATTGCTGAACGAAATTGTCATCTGGCTATTTTGCCCTCATATGTGCAGAAGGGTAAAAATTGGATTTTTTTAAAATTTTTTTTTGGCTTATTGGATTCATTTTCATGTCCTGGTCACTTTTTACTCCAAATCTCAAACTTATCCTAATTTTTGCAAACGTTCACCCATCCATGTGCAGTTCATACCAGTCTGCCTTAGATCTCAGGCCAAAAGTCTAAATTCCGGACCTGACAATCAGCAAATTTTTGGTGTAAAAACATCACGTCTAAAAAATTATGTTTTTTCACTCCATACTTTGTAGTTGGAGTACAAATTCCAGATTATTTGGTATCACTGTGGAGCTACAATCTGTCTACTTTTTTATGTAATACCACCCACTTTGGTGTATCTTAAATGACCTTGATGCTACAGTGCCCAAAAGTAGCATACAGCCTCATGACACATAAATGCATCATTAGGAGTTAATGAGTTATGAATTAACACTTAATTAAAAATTGTATACTACCCAGAGTACATTTTTACAAGTGACCTGAAACAAATCTGCTGGAGTTGTCATGTATCACTACTCTTCAAGTGTATGAATTCGTAACAATGTTTCATAATTTGCACACCATGGCAGCATCTCTGGTATTGTGTCCTGCATCTTGATAGAGGCAGTCAATACATATCATATTCTGTGTTATACATCTTGAAAAACACTCCATCATTAATATCCATGGTAGTCATGGAATGTACTGCCTTACAGTGTGACTGCCTTATAATGAAGTACATGATACAGTAGTTCCTCATCATAACAATATCCAGGGTACTCATGTATACCAACTTATAATTAGACTAACATAATGAAGTACATGATACAGTAGTCCCTCATTATAACAATATCCATGGTGCTCATGTATACCAACTTATAATTAGACTGACATAATGAAGTATGTGATACAGTAGTCCCTCATTATAACACTATCTATGGTAGTCATGGAGTATACCATCTTTCAGTCAGACTGCCTTATAATGAATTACATAATACGTAATCTCTCATTATAACCTAGTACATGGTAGTCAGGGAGTATGCCACCCTGTTGTCAAACTACCTTATACTGAAATACATGACACAATATTCCCTCATTATAACACTGTTTATGGTAATCATGGAGTAAACCACCTAAAAGTTACACTGCCTTATAATGAATTACATAATATAGTACTCTGTCATCATAACAATCCATGGTAGTCATGGAGTATGCCACCTTGTAGTCAAACTGCTTTATCATGAAATACATGACATAATACTCCCTCGCTATAGCACTGTCCATAGTAGTCATGGAGTATAGCATTTTATAGTCAGAATGCCTTAAAATGAAGTCCATGATACATATAATTTTATTACTACATAATAAAAATGGCCATACAAAACCTGTAACGGGATGAGTGCAACTTATAATGAAGGGCCCTACAGTGTATTAAATCAATATACCCGTACCGCATAGCACTATGAAGGGCCCTATAGTGGGGTAAAACAATACACCTGTTCCGTATATTGCTATGATGGGCCCAATAGTGGGGTAAAACAATACACCTGTTCCGTATATTGCTATGATGGGCCCTATAGTGGGGTAAAACAATACACCTGTTCCGTATATTGCTATGATGGGCCCTATAGTGGGGTAAAACAATACACCTGTTCCGTATATTGCTATGATGGGCCCTATAGTGGGGAAAACAATACACCTGTTCGTATATTGCTATGATGGGCCCAATAGTGGGGAAAACAATACACCTGTTCGTATATTGCTATGATGGGCCCAATAGTGGGGGAAAACAATACACCTGTTCCGTATATTGCTATGATGGGCCCAATAGTGGGGTAAAACAATACACCTGTTCCGTATATTGCTATGATGGGCCCAATAGTGGGGTAACACAATACACCTGTTCCGTATATTGCTATGATGGGCCCAATAGTGGGGTAACACAATACACCTATGCTGCATATCAATATGAAGGGCCCTATATTTATGTTATGTATATTTAATTTACACTGTTTTTATTATTTTTAAATTTCATTACATATTATTGTAATTTAACAATGTATATTGGATTTGACCTTGTCCAAAACTGAGATTATTTCTGCTTCACTCAAATTAACCTTTTTTTTTTATTTTATTCTGTGTAAACAACTAATACATAGCTAAATTATTCTCTGTGTATGGGTTGAGAATCAGAACTATTAGAAGTAAATATGTTTATTTGGGTCTAGGTCTAGGTTTTGGAATTTTCTTAGTGTATTTTACATAATCCAGGTTATGGTTTTTATTTTGTAAACATCTGGATCATTCTTGAAGGTTATTAACATTAGGTAATAGTTTTTTAGAAAATGCTAATTATGACTTGATCTAAGTAGAGAACTATATAATCTTGTAACTGAGAAGATTTTTCAGACGTGTTTTAAGATCTAGCACTCTGAAGTTGTATTATATGTTGTGTCCAGTTGGGCTGAAGTTTATTTCTTCAAATTACTGAATTCAAGTGATTATTTTCTCTGCAAATACAAAAGTGCTCCGATAAAATTCTTGGATTGAGACATTCACTGGAATTTATAGTGAATTCAAACCTGAAATTATATTATTGTGATTCAACAAAAGACTGTTGACACATAACAATCAATAAGGTACCAGACACATCATTCCCTTCAGATTTTGGATTTATTCTGGACTTCAACTGAATTTTATTCAGGACTTTAAATTACAAGGACTTATGTCTGTAATTTTTGGATGATTCTGGGATTTAATTCTAAATACCGTAAGTTCTTTTTTTCCCATTTTCACTTTGTATTCGAGGAAATAAATTATTTGTTGAAATTTGCAACGCTTGTTGCTTTTCACTCTTTTCTGTTACTTATTTTAAGAGCATAGACTCGTAACACATGGCACCAATGAACCATTTTACCTTTACCTATGCATATTATCTAGCTGCACTTTGCAGGCAGGGATTTAAAAAGAAAAAAAAGCTTGCTCCTGAACCTCCAAATTGCCAATACATGTGTATATCAGATTGTACCAGCATCTGCTAACTGCACACATTCCAGATTTTTCATTTGCTGTTGTTGGGAGCCCTGAAGCTGATCCACAAGTTATCAGAAACTTTGAAAATGCTTTACATGAATTTAAGTGCAGCTGTTAACTCCAGACTGCAAATTAAATATGTTATTCTTCCAGTCTTTAACCAGATATTACTGTAATTGACCCAAACAAATATCACAATTGATAATAATGATGTTGAAATGCTTTTAACATAAAACAACTGTTTTAATTTAGCCAAATTCTGTTATGCCTTTTTCTCAGGACACCTTCTGTCAATTAAATTCTGTTAAGCAGTTTATCTATTTTAAGTAACGGTGATTGGATAGCAGTTAATCATCATTTATTTAGAGGCTAAAAGCCTTCAAGCGAGGATGTTTTGTCAGATTTGTGGATACATAATGATTCATTGATTCACATCAGTATCACAGTATTCTTTCAGCTGATGCATGTACTGGATGAAGTCAGCAATTTCTGTTTCACTGCAGTACAGCAGAACTGAGATTTATGCATAAATACATCTCAAAAAAGCAGCACATCATGATAAGAAAGAAGAAACAGAAGCTACCCCACATATGACAAATTCTTCCCTCATGTTTGCCTACAAACCAAAAATGATTTATAACTAAAGCAACAATAAACAGTAAATATATCCAAATAGCTGTAAATGAGTTACAAGAGTACATCACTGTACAGCATTGGTCCCCAACCATTTTTTGCTGCAACCTATATTAACCACCAAGAGGACCTCCCAACCCTCAAGCTTACATGATTTGATTTTAAACCTTTCTTCTTATGACACTAGTGAGGCCACCCAGCAATCCTGAGTTTGGTAATGATCTCAGGTAGGGAACTATTTGTGCCAAGTAAGACCTGCTCTCTGAAGATCATGAACCAGTCCAGCATCTTTGAATTTCCATTAGTAACCAGTCTAGTATCTTTAACAACCAGTCTAGCATCTTTAATAACCAGTCTTGCATCTTTAAATTTCCACTAGTTTCGGTCATCACCATAGTTGGCAATGCCTGAAGACTGAAATTTGCTGCATTATGATTCAAATTTAATCTCAAGTTCAATACCACAATGTGCATCCTGTCAAAGGATCAAAGCAAATATATGCCATCCTACATCATTGAACATATCATCACACACATTATTTCATTTTCAATGCATCATGAAGCATATGGTTCTTTTGATGCCTCTGATCTACACGTCTGGACAAATTCTGTTCAGTGGCATTTCAAAAGTTATTAAACATTTTTCTATTACACATTTGGACAAATTCTGTTTAGTGACATTTCACAAGTTAAAAGTTTTTTGTCTATTTTTAGTAATGGCAGCTTTGTTTGATGCCATACTGGTATCACTGGCAAAATTTAAAGCCCTCGACCACAATGTTTCAAGCTTGGTTGAATTCTGTTCAGCAGTGAGAATTAAGTTAGTTAGTGGTTTGTCAAGTTTAGTAAACACTATCATATTGATGGAGGGTTGTCATCATATAAAGTGTTGAAAAGGTTTTCATGCCAGAAAGCTTTCTCACATCTGGTCAAATTTTGTTAAGTGGTTTTAGACAAGAAATTATTTAAAGGTTTTTCCTGTTTTTAGCAATGGTGGCCATATTGGCTGGCATGCTGACACTGATTATAAAGTAAAAGACCTTGTCACGAGAATCATCCCTGTAAATTAATAAACAAATTGGTCCCATGGTTTTCGAGACATAATTAATAACTGTGCCTGGATAAAGAATTATACTGTAAGATCACTTGGCCTTATGGCCAATAACCAAAATGTTTAAATTATAGTTTCTACAACTAGATTCGTTAATTCTATGGTAATCAAAGGGTTCATTTTAGTACTCAGTAAACACCAACAATGCCCTGAAGAGGCTAACAAAAATACTCAAGTATTGCTGACACTGCCTAAAAAATACTCAAACAGTACTAACAATGCTAAAAAAAATACTCAAATAGTACTCACAGTGCTATCCTGGCTCCTTAAGTTTGCAAACTTTCCTTTCATCCTGGTCATCAGCACTGCTTATTACTTCCAGTAAGCAAGCAAAAATCTCCAATTTTGGTTAGAATAATTACTAAACTGGAAATCCACAAGATGCAGTAATAATTGCAAAATGAGCACGTTTCACTTTCTTTTGCTTTTTTAAGCAATGAGCCAAACTTCTGTCAGGTTACTGGTAAGGATTCAAGTATAATCCTTGGGGTGTCCAGCAGGTTCTTTGAAAGTCCTATGCCACTTTGAATTCAGTCGATATTACACAAGGTATTATCAAATTCATATAATGGGCAATATAATTAAGCTAAAAAAAATGTTACTGCTTCTGCAAGACAATGAACAAGTGTCTTCACTAGAGTTATCCAAGTAATAGCAAACTACAAAAGGCAAACTGTTACCATAATTCATCATCTTAGAGCACACAATCATAAAAGTATATAGTAATGACGCAAATCCTAACTAGTTCTGGATGTATACTGATACATATATTCCCAAGGAATCCATTGAAGAACTTCTGGAATTCCTAAAGAATGTTGTGTAAACACAATCCACTGCAAGGTGAAGCCATGTTATTGTTTAACATTGCTAAGCAACAGGTTATATGGTGTGTAAGTGAAGAAGGATGGAATCTATCCAATAGGTGCAGGCCAAATTTTTCCCTTGCTGTTCATACAGTAATGTAAGTGTTTACTGAACCCAAGGGAAATTATGTCTGGGCTGCAGTTTTTACCTGCATCCAAGCAATAATCAAAGCAAGCAAGCATGTAAAAGTGTCCCATCTTGATTATTAATTATTAATAATTTGCATCAGTATCTCCAGGCACACCAAATTATCAGGCTGAAAATAAATACCATATATCATGCCAGAAATTGTACACTGATGCCAAATGAAATGACTTTACACATACAAAATGAGTTCTAGAACTGATCCATCCATAACAGGCATTCATGGTGTAAGTTCATTATTCATTCTTAACAGGAATTTGCCAAGATTACCACAAAATGTTTGATTTTCGAAAAATGCCATTAAATGACCCCAGCAAATGTCAACTCAGCAGACCTCCAGTACACTCCCCCAAATGAGACTAGAACTGTCAAAACTTAAAATATTAATTGGTGCCAGCTGCAGATATTTGGTCAGTATAATGCAGGTCTTTTTGGAGTACTAGTGATGGTAGTGGTTATAATCTTCATATATTTGGTTAGTATAATGCATGTCTTTTTTTGAATGCTAGGGATGGAAGTGATTGTAATCTCCATATATTTGGTTAGTACAATGCATGTCTTTTTTGAGTACTAGGGATGATAGTGATTGTAATCTCCATATATTTGGTTAGTATAATGCATACCATTTTTGAGTACAGGGATGATAGTGACTGTAATCTCCATATATTTGGTTAGTATAATGCATGTCATTTTTGAGTACTAGGGATGATAGTGATTGTAATCTCCATATATTTGGTTAGTATAATGCATGTCATTTTTGAGTACTAGGGATGATAGTGATTGTAATCTCCATATATTTGGTTAATATAATGCATGTTGTTTTTGAGTACTAGGGATGATAGTGATTATAGTCTCCATATATTTGGTTAGTATAATGCATGTCATTTTTGAGTACTAGGGATGATAGTGGTTGTAATCTCCATATATTTAGTATAATGCATTTTTTTGTTGAGTACTAATGATGGTAGTGATTGTAATCTCCACTGGTTCTATACAACAGAATAAATTTTGAATTTATCTTAACTGACATGAACCAGGTATTCATATGCAGTCAGTATTGCCATCCGATTATTTGGTCTGTAACATCTTTAACTCAAGAAATTGCAAACATGCTCCACAACATTTTTAAAAAATACACAACTGTCTGCTAAAAATTTTACACAATTTCAACTATTTTATTTATTTCTGTTAAATTCATCTTTGTATTTAGTTCAGTTTTGTAGCCAGCATGAACCTTCTATTAAAAACATTTTATGAGATTTTGGGGAGACCTAACAATAAAGCCTTTGTTATTTAATATTAAACTACTACTACCTTATATATTCACTTGTAAGTCGAATCCAACTATACACATTAAAGATCCTGATATGCCACAGCATAATGTGCCTAAGGATCAAGGTCTATGTTGTTTGTTCTAATGATTACTCCTAACAAAACTGCACAGACCCAGATCTACCAGTGCATAATGTAATGGCAGATTGTGGTCTGTGCTGTTTGCAGTTGGACTTTTCTTATATGCGAGTATACTGTATAAGGTAGAAAACAGTTATCAAACAAAGTACATGTATATTTTACGTTTAGTTTTAAAACTGTATGTTCATTTCATATGTACATAGGTATACTTATACAGAACCCTGTCATAGTTAGTAGAATGTTTATTCAGGAAGTGAAATATGTTTTCTTGGATAATATTTTGCTACTATAATGTATTGTCTCATTTTCCTACATAGATAAAATGGGCAAAGTATACAGATTATATGCGTCTGTCAGTATGTTTTCGGATTAATAACAGGTACTGTCACAGTTCCTATTATACATATATATGTATATTCATTTAGACAGAATTCAGTCCATAGGAAAGGGTCATGTTACTGTATGAAGTATAAAGCATATTTAATTTTCTTAAATCAACATAGGATTCTACTCATTAAAATATGTCTCAAATATGGAAACTCAAGTATATACTTTTGGTATCAGATCAGAATGATAGTTTTCAACTTTCAATATTAAATTTCATTACAACTGCAGTAAATATCAATAGTTTACATGGAAATTAATGGTGATGTGTATGAAATAGACAGTAACAATAATTGTGATTGAAAGAACACCTGCTCTTGTGTTATGTTTAATCAGTCCTAACTTCCACATACAGTTAATACTTGGATACATTACTAGCCTCTGTAGCCTCTACCAACTAATCTCTAATTCTGAAAGCTCTGGTCTGGACTGGCCAGTGTGATAGACAGGGCAGTAGCAGATAAATTTGGGACTGACCCTTGCCCTGGTCAATCTTTCACACAATAGCAAAGCTGTTCAGGGTTCAACTGGCATTTCAGTTCAGACTGTGACTGTACATGCTACTTGAAAGAAAATGCCACCTTTGACCCATTCTTTGTCCTCAGGTGTATAAAATCCAGTGTTGCCATGCCATGTCCTCTTTCAAATAAGCACTGCCAGGTCCTCTTTCAGTTTAGAACAACAGGTGTCTCCAGATAGGTAGCTGTTGTGACACCCAACACATGAGCACGTTTAAATTTGAAGTTTCACTGTAATTTAAATTTTTCCTTAACTTTTTTGTTATTTTGCCTCCTACAAATATTGTTGAAATTGTGTTTGGTCTTCTTTCTATTATACATGATAATTCATTGTGACTCAAATTTTGACAACAATTATGAGGGGTTTCCCAATAGTGAGGTACCTTTCACAATGAGGGAAGAAGCTGATGAAATGAGTGGCTGAAAAGAGGCAGTGCCTTCTTGTATCAAGGAATGTTTTTTCCACATGGTTTCGCAGGTTGAAACTTTCTTTACACAACCAAAGTAAACGGCACAGGTGTCAACGCGTGGTGTTGTGCCAAATGAATCCATATCTGTGCAGTTGCAATCAAAAGGAGCTTCCTCATATACTAACAATAGCAAATTTCAAAACATGGATCATTCAGCTGCAGATTAGAAACCGTCAATACATGTAAAAAAATAAATAAAAAAAACCAAAGTTAAGGCATAATGTAAATCCAATGTCATCTTATGCCGTGGTGTCTGATGCTTGTAGCCAAATGAGTTCAATCCAAACATGCTGCAGTTTAATCTAATGAGCACTTGGTAGAACTCTGTGAGTTCAATACAAATATATTGCAATTTATGAACAGCTACTCACACGAGAGAGATGAACCCCCAATATTGAAACATTCCTCAATTCTATCCAGTGTAGTAGTTACAAATGAGACCAATCTGTCCAAATATGTTCAAATAAATAAAATTTGTTGGGCCTGGTTATTTGGCATCTGGCTTGCAAAAAAAAACCTTTGTCTGCCTCTCAAACAGATACGTTTATCATACAAATCTGGGCAATTTTGAGGAATGCTTTTAGGGAGTTGTCTCTATAGGTGATATTTCATGAACAAAGACCTCAGTGACTCATTTTAGGGACCCGAGCATAGCAAATACAATGTAAACAAATGCAACAGAGGTCCGAATCGGAATAAAACCTATTTACGGTTAAAAAGAAAGATAGGAAATTTAGACCACCTATAAATCTGAAATGTCTAAACAGATTTTGTTGAATACATGTATTACCATCTCAAATGGAAACCACTGACTCTATTTTAGAGTCTATCCAAAATGGGGACTGTTTTGTGTCAACTGATTTTGTGAAAGATGCCTGCTTCAGCATACCTTTCTGGTATTTTAAACCTCACAGGACATGTTGGACATTTCTGTCTGAACAAGTCAAAACCTCACAGGACATGTTGGACATTTCTGTCTGAACAAGTCAAAACCTCACAGGACATGTTGGACATTTCTGTCTGAACAAGTCAAAACCTCACAGGACATGTTGGACATTTCTGTCTGAACAAGTCAAAACCTCACAGGACATGTTGGACATTTCTGTCTGAAGAAGTCAAAACCTCACAGGACATGTTGGACATTTCTGTCTGAAGAAGTCAAAACCTCACAGGACATGTTGGACATTTCTGTCTGAACAAGTCAAAACCTCACAGGACATGTTGGACATTTCTGTCTGAACAAGTCAAAACCTCACAGGACATGTTGGACATTTCTGTCTGAACAAAGTCAAAACCTCACAGGACATGTTGGACATTTCTGTCTGAACAAGTCAAAACCTCACAGGACATGTTGGACATTTCTGTCTGAACAAGTCAAAACCTCACAGGACATGTTGGACATTTCTGTCTGAAGAAGTCAAAACCTCACAGGACATGTTGGACATTTCTGTCTGAAGAAGTCAAAACCTCACAGGACATGTTGGACATTTCTGTCTGAACAAGTCAAAACCTCACAGGACATGTTGGACATTTCTGTCTGAACAAGTCAAAACCTCACAGGACATGTTGGACATTTCTGTCTGAAGAAGTCAAATATATGAATTTTTGTGTTCTTCCATTTGGTCTAGCATCAAATCACCTAACAGTCACCAAAATTCAGAAACCTGTATTTGCTTTTTTTGTCCAATGGTGTAATTTGTATTTGTTATATAGATGACTCTTTGGTCCTGGCACAAGCAGTCAAAAAATGGCTGAATGATGCAGGATTGTTTGGAACTTGTCTTCAAATGGTTGGGTTTCAAATGAATGATGAATAGATTTTTATTCTTCTGGGCTTTATCTCCCCTTGCATTGACTGTATCACAGGGACAAGATAAAATTATGTTATTTACTTATGTCTGAAGTAGTAATTTCTATATACATGTTGATACTCAAGTAGATTACAAGTCCTGTAGCTGGTTCTACTAATCTACAAATCTGATTTGTTTTTTACAGTTCTGGTCTGGACTGTCCAGTTTGTTAATGCATTAGACCCACATGCTGAACTGCCCTGGCCCTGGCAATTAGCCAGCTAATTTATGAAAGCCAGCATTTGGGAAAATCTTTATTTATACTGGGGGCATTCTTGTTGGAACCATAAAATGGACCTCTTTATACACAAGCAAATACCAGGAAATGATGGCTCCCACTTTTTGGCTAAAAGTATGAGAGTGCATGTTTGTAGAGAAAGGGACTAGGTGATGATGGTGATACCAGTTAAGGTATTTTGGTAAGGAGGGTACAACTTGTTAGATAAAAGAACATGTAAGAATAATAAAACAAAATTTGTTTTGTAAATAACTGGCATAACTCAAGAGGAATGTGATTTATCATTGGCACACCTTTGGTGATATGTGTTTGGAAAGAGAAATGTTGTAGATGCAACATCTGAGAAAGGAATTAATGATTAAAACAAATGTCTTCTCATGAACTAAAAATAGTGTGATTTCCCCCTCCATTTAAATTAAAAAGGGGTGTCTAGTGTTGCATCTTGGATTCCATGGGCAGGTTCAATGTCCCCATACTCTCCAAATCTGGGGGGCATGGTGCCATCTGCACACACCATCATCTTTTCCTTTGACTCTTGCATTAATGCAAAAAATGTTTAATCAAGTGCTGAAGTAATCTATAAAACAAAAAAAAAAATTACACGTTTGAATACTGGTTCACTAGTTGCCGTCAGTGACTTTGCATGTGTGTGTGACTTGGATTTGTAATGTAACTTCAAGAGTTTTAGTCATATCACTATGATGTCTGCAGTGTGACAGTTTATAGTGAAGTCTAGCACTGGGGCATCATGCCACAAACACGCAGCATGATGTCCCACCCACTCACATTATCTTGACACCAGGCCAACCAGTCCTAACACTAACCTCTTAATGCTGAGCACCAAGCAAGGCAGCTGCAAGTACCATTTTTATAAATCATTTGTACGACTGCTGGGGTTCAAACCTGTGACCTCCTGCATCCGAAGCGGATGCTCTAAGCACTTTGGCCACTGTTGCTGCAACTTGGTAGACTACTACCAACCCTTGAATGTTTTGATTGTCAACTATGAAGTTTCAAAATGGAAACTGACTGTCATCTTAAGAGTTTTTATGACCTTTGGTGACTGTGGACATTGCTGGCACTACCAACAGACATGAACTAAGAAAACATAATCAGCATTTTGTTTCTATTTTTGAAAATACGGAAGACAAAGGACACAAAAATTGCAGGAAACCCGCAACCCCATGTTCAAGGTGCAAAACTGATGGATCTAAATAATGGGGATATTTATTAGTGAGCAGAGGTATAGCTTGGAAATAATATGTGATTTGTGTACATTCAGTTAACGTTTTAGCACCATTTTGTTTCAGTGTTTCCTTTTACGCACATTTGTGTGTCAGGGACGCATGCTTGAGAAAATTCACGCACACATTTTGTTGCCGTGCATTTTTTTGACGCAAAGGATTTGCAAAATGCAATCAGGATTTATGTAATATCCAATGCTTTGGATGAGGGATGGCATCGTGTATACTTCGAGCATAGGCATAGTCTGGTTCCCTGTTACTTATGCTTCCTGCGTTGCACTCCGCTATATGGAGCATACGAAACAAAGAACCAGACTAGCATAGGCAATGTTATGACGGAGTAGTTTCCCCTAATTTCGCGAGCTGTCACGCGATTTCTGTTGAGTTCAGTAAGATGTTGTCCAGATGTTTAACCTCAATGCTTGTTGCACTAGAAAGTGATCTGCAGATTAAAACGGCATGCACTAAGAATCACTAGTCATGAAAGTGGAAGAAGCAGAACACAGAAGAGTAACTGTGGATCTAACTTTAATGAAAAATGGAGAAAATAAATCCCTTGACTGGAATATGGCACGTCCATTGGGATTATCGGTATGACTTTTGATCGCGTGATTGCAAAGACTGCAAAAGTGAATAATCCTTTCATGACAGGGTTTAAAAATTTTAACAAATCTGCCCTTGTTCGCCACAAGATATCTGTGGAACACAGTATCACACATTACATTCCTTCACAACAAAGAAATCAGTAAACTTGCTGAGACAAATCCAGTAATTGGATTACAAAGTCAGGGAGTCATTTCAGATTTTGTTGGTTTTTAACTTTGCTGCAACGAAAGAAAGATCTAAAAGTTCAAGTGTAACTTACGAAAGAGAAGATGAATCATTAGCCTCTTTGATTTTTGGATAAATGTGTTTTAGGACGAAGTACAATGAAACCGATGATAGTACACGTTATCACAGGCACTAAATTAACTGTAATTTGGTTAAAAAGATTTATCTGGCTTTTTGTATTGGTTTGCATGTAATGTGTTGGTCTATAATATTGCTACAAAAAGATTATAAGCAGACTGTTAAAAGTATGAATTTAAACTGAAAGGAAATGAACTCATAATATTATCCATTGAATGGACAATGCATTTGTGTGTTAACTGTGTGTTGGTTTATTTGTATTTTTTGAGAGAGAGAGAGAGAGAGAGAGAATGTTGTGCAAGTTGCAATATCCTATTTCAAGCTGAAAAAGTATGGGTCAGATGAAAATTTGTCAGTACATTTTTGACCCCCACATTTTTATTCTGACCCGCAGTTCTGACACCAAGGTTGTTTTTTTTTACCCCTAGTGTTACACCCCTGGGGGATACACTGATACTGTATGTACAGAAACTACCTTGGATCCTGCAATCTCACATTTACCCTGATGTGCGTGTGTGTGTGTGTCTTTGTGTCTGTGTGTGTGTGTGTTATGTATGTGTGTTATGTATGTATGAATGTATGTATGTATGTATGTAGGTATATGTATGTATACGTATATGTATATATATATATATATATATATATATATATATATATATATATATGTATATGTATACATGTATTATGTATGTATATATGTATTTATGTATGTATGTATATATATATGTATGTATGATTGTATGTATATATATATGTATGTAGGTATGTGTGTACCAGTGTTTTACGGAACCTTAGCATAATTGTGGCTATATCACACCAAACTTAAGGGAAAAAAGTTCAAATATTTAAAAATGATCTGCACACCAATTTAGAAAAGACAAACCCTTCCAAATAAATGTAAGGATGATGTACAACAACATAAGATATAAAACTATGTTAAAATTCAGTAAAATTCAGTACAAAATAAATGATAAATGTAAAATATATAAAATCCTTAAAGCATCTGGTGACTAATGAAAATGGACGATACATGTCACTTCTTCATGATCTTGGAGCAGCATATGAGATGAGATGTTAACGGTGCATATTGCGTGTCTATTAAGTCTCCAAGAAAGATGCAATTCTCAGTGTTTAGAGAGGTATTTTTATTTTAGGATCAAAAAGAGAGTCACATACCATCTTTGGTTGAAAAGCAATAAAAAAACAAGGGATATTTTTATGTGGAAAAGACAAGTCCAAAAATCAGGGGCCATAACTCATCTAAATGCTGAAAATCTAAATCAGCAATCCAGACAATTCCACTCAGCCAGGGTCTCTTCAGTACCAAATTTAGTTGAAATCCAATAATACAGGAAACCCCACTACAACTCGCTTCATTATAACACAAATTTAAATATAACATGCTTGTGGCATGGCTCCCATAATTTAGAACCAACTCACCATTATTTCCTGATTATCTTAGAATTATTACAAAGTTTTATTGTGAGTGAGAGTGTAATCTGTTAATCTTTCAAGACAACGTTTTCTTGAACAAAAGTTGTCTCAGCACATTTTCTTCATGGTTTGTGCATATTGTCAGCCAATCACTGTATAATCAATCTACCAGCAGCTGAAAATCAATTAGTTCATAGGAAAACAATAAATTCACTCCCCACTGTCTACTCCTAAATAAATAGCATGAGATATTTTATGCATGTATATAGTATTTCATAAGTTTGTGTGAGCTTGTGAGCAAATAAATTAGGTATTCAGATTTGAATGGAATTTATCAAAGTACATTCTAAAAGTTTTAATTTTATATAGACACTGCGTAGTAATATTGACAAATATACATGTGCACAATGAAATGTATATGTACTATATCTTTCCTGCCAAAAGATTATTTTCTTGTGCAATGAAATCAGACATATCAGTGGTTTTTCATGGATTCTTCCTCCACCAAAACACTGGTCACCATGTATAGCCTATCATGTGTTGGAAAGTGGTATTAAATTTAAACCCACAACAACAACAAACAACAGACACATCATGTCCCATGGGTTGGTGGTTCTTTTCTGAGTTATTTCTCTACAGCTATACTGGCTACCATGTATAGCCTATCATGTGCTGAAAAATGACATTAAACCCACAACAACAACAGACACACCATGGTCAATACTGGGATGTTTAAAAGGCATGCTTTTTTGCAGATTTTAAATGGAAGTATTACCAATGCAGAAAAATTAATATTAAATGTGTAATCAGGTACAATTTCTCTTAAAGCTTGACATGGATTGGCGCAAGATCTAGAAAAGGTGGAGTTGTGGTTGTCAGTTTGGTTTGACATAATTAAAGCTGGAATCTTATTGAAGGAGGTGAGAAATGGTTACATAGGTTTGTAGTTGGCACTTTGTCAGTACGTCTGCTTCCACATGCAACACCCACATAATAATGCAGCCAAGATCCTGTTTATTTACAACCAAAACAGCTGAAGAATTAAAACATAAAGTTTACCTACAATGCAGAAACAGAATGACAAGAAATGGTTTGAGATGTGGTAGTGAAACATTGAGCCATTTGAATTTTTTTTATATCTTCACTCTTGCAGATTTTTTTTGTGATCAGTTCATCCATTTTTCTGTGCCACTCAAGACTGATTAAGAGAACTACTGCAAGCTCAGGGATGCATCAGGTCATGTGTTGGGGAGGCATTTTTTTCCAAAATTTCAAAGAGTTCTGACTTTCCTCAAAAGGGCACCAAAGCAAAATTCTGTCTATTTACTCAAAATGTGCATAATAGCCAATCAATGTGCACAAGAATAAAACAGTCAAACTTCACGTGACTGTTATGTTTCTGTGTGTGTTGTTTGGTGTGTTGTTTCTGGTGGGTTGGGGTTTTTTTGCTGGGGTGGGTGGGGGGTGGGCAGTCTTGGAAACTACAGATACACCCCCACCCTCCCATCCCTGATTCCTGAAGCCCGGTATAAAATGTGAATATGGACACAGATCCCGGTTAAATTTAGTTTTAACACTGAAAATTATTTGACTTCCCTTCGTTTTCATTCTTGGCTAATAAGAACCAATTATGTGTTTGTTATTACTCATCCTATTTTTGTGGTTCTGTGTACAACAGACCACAATATACAGTATTGGTACCTCACCTGTCATAGGCAGGAGTTTAAAAATATTGAATTGTCTGACACCATTTCAGTTAACTACTGTGTATAATGTACTTTTAAGTCAAAGTAAAAATGTGACCGATATCGAGAAAACACGTGGTTAATAAATGTCAGCTGATTCGTGTCTTGAAAAACCTGCCTTAGCAAAACAACTCTATAAATGACACCAGTTTCACGAAAGACAACATTTATGAGCCCCTTTTCTTACATTAACCTATATTTTCTAACTGTTCATAAATAACCAAATTTTTTAGTCCCTTGAATATCCTTTAAAGACAGATTTCGCTGTACATGATGGAACATTTCATTATGAACTGGAATGGATGTCATATATCCTACACTATTTTATGCAGATTTACTTAAATCTGGCCGCTTTATCTCTCCATCAAAGTGATAATTTGTTCGTTTGTTCACAACTTGCTGCATATACTTGCATATTGGTTTAATCCAACCACTAACTGCATAGGACCAGATCTGTCATGTAATGTGCCAGCAGATATGGGCCTATGCAGTTTTGTTAGGAGTAATCAGTAGAACAAACGACACAGACCCTGGTCTGCTGGCACATTATGGCAGATTAAGGTCTATACTGTTTGCAAATGGACTCGACTTACAAGGGACTACACCACTCCATCGATAATTCACGAACCCACTTATAACATGGGGTCAGGCATGAACCCAATCTTTTTAAACTAGAAAATTCAAAAAATATTTGCCTTATTTGTTGAACCAGAAGAAAACTGTGATCAAAACAGGTAAATGAAACATTGATGTATTGCTCGTTTAATTGTCAAAAATGGTAGATTGGACCTGGACATTTTAATCTGCATAAAATTATCAGTTTTTAATGAGAAGTCATATTTTGTTACATGTTCTTCCCAAATGACCTTCTTAGTATACTGTAAATAACAATATTCAATGAAATTTTGATCAATGAAAATGTCACTTATGCCTGGTGGAGGCATTACTTTAATAAATAAATATCAATGAAATAATTTTTTACCAAGCGAAATTTTAGTTCTATCTTTTAGTTTGGTTTAAGTGTAATCATCATAAATGCAATGTGCCCTCTTGTATTCAAACACAAAACGCATCAATCGACCATAACAACTATGTCTGTGAGTGTTTAGCTGAGAACTTAATTAAGTGCCACCTGTGTTTTAATAACTAACTTACAGAAGTATTTGTTGTAAGGTTGCACTGAATTAAAAGCTGGCTTCCTTTGTATTGTCACGTTAATTGCATCTTTTGTATCAAATAAAGGAGGTTAAATAAAAGAAAAGTCAAAAGGTAGGCAAATCCAACATGCGTCAGATCTAGTGACCCCAGTCGTAAATCGGTTGAACTCATTCCAATTGATCAATCGAACACAGTTATAAATATTATTGTGTATGTAAGATAATGAAACTACCTTAAATTAACCTACCCGTTCATAAATGTGAGCAACGATAGCAAGGCCACCAAGCAAAATGAATACTCTGTCAAATAAAAAGCTTAGTTTCAGATAGGATCATTGTGGAGAAGCGAGAATTCCTGAATTGGCACTTTGAGATATCCTCAAAGATGAGAGGTATCTTAATAATTCCAATGCAATCACGGCATCATTATTTTACTAACTGAGCAATACAAAAATTCAGTTTCGATGCAGATAATTGTTTCACGAAATAAATGTCACTAGTTTTTGGAAAAAGGAATCTTGTTTTGTGATGTATCAACAGTTAGTCTGGTCCTTATTTTTCGGTGATCACCTGTTTCAAACTTTGTAGCCATTTATGAAGCAGGAAACCAGACTAATCAATAATAACAAAAAGCAATGACAGAATACACAATGTTCTTGCACACACATGAATGTTGTTTGAACTGTGGTTAGAATGTTAACAATCTCTCGTATGTTGGGCATCTTGAAAATCAATGTAATTTAGACAGAAATTTTTTATATAGAAAAAGCGCTTTATTGACAAATATTCTCAATGCAATTATAAAACAGGTTACCAGCCACTGAACAGTACATTTACCCCACCACCACCATCGTTCGATGTCCAGCAGGGATGGATCACATATTTTGGAGGTCACTCGGTAACTCGTGCCCCCATTTATAGTGCAGTTTTTGGACCCCATTGTGCGCGAGATATCGAGGCAGAGGTGTAAATACAGTATCAAAATATATCAAGCATAAAATAATGGGATGTTGACTTACAATAATGACTATTATACATTTTATGGGTATACAGTGTACAGAATTTTTGTGATTTTGAACCAATTTCTTGTCAGTTAAATGCAAGTTACAACATTTCCGAGTTTGGTGACGCTTTTATTACAACATTTATTAACTGTTAACAATAATAAAATGCATCCAACATAATGTATTTCGGATGCAGATGTGATAATAATAGCTGGTATCCACTTTTACAGGTACGTTTTAAGTAAAAGTACTCGAGCATAACTTCATCCCTAGGTAAAAAGAAAAAAAAAAATATGGTGCCTATAACTGGGTAAACTGTTCTTCTGGCTGAACCACTACCCAGGTTATGTTGTCTGCACCCTTGAATACCATTGTTGTGTCAAAGTCAAGTCTTTCACTGTCACAACATATTATATCTGCCTGAACATAAGGATGATTCCTAATTCAACTCAGAAACATGGGAGGAAAAAATAAAGTCAGAAACACCTGTAAGCCTCCTGAAACTAATTTTGAATTTCCTTTTTATGTTCCAGAAGTACTAATACTTAGAAAACTCTCTCTCTCTCCCTCCCTCTCTCTCTCTCTCTCTCTCTCTCTCTCTCTCTCACTCACACATTATAGTCATGACAAAAAGATACAGTAAAACATGTCACAAATAATTACCTTCAATAAATAAATGCCCAATTTAACACTTATTTTTTTTTCTCCCAAGACAAGAACAGGGCCACTAGCCAAAGTTAGTTACATAAAAAAGGCTCGAGTCACACCAAACTGATGTCCATTAATGTCCAGCTCATCAAAATTCAAATAAAGCTCCATAAAAAATTTCATCAGGAATCAACTGGGATCCTCTGTGGTAAACAACTCCCACCAGGAAATCAACATCTCAAAAGGACCCTGGCCATGCAGTCTTCAATTTGTGCTGCACTTTTATTGTTTCTCCTGATGGGATGACAGGGAAACAACCCAGTGGGATCTCAGTTGTTAATGCAGAATTTGAAGTCAATATTTTAAAATCCTTGATTGTTTCTGACAATCTTGATTATTTACTGTACAAAAAATGTAATAATCAATGATCCTTTAGAATCAATATATCAATTAAATGAAGATCAATGCTTCAGACAGAATGCTTTAAACTTTTCAAAACTTCTGAGAAGTTCCTGAAACCATGCACAAATGTTTTCTTCACATCTCATTTTCTTGTTTTAATAACTTAGCTGAAATCAGTCTGATGTCTGAAAAATTGCAGAAATATGTAATCATCATCATCATCATCATCAATCCCATAAGACAAGAGGCTGATGGGACACCACAGATGATTTCACCACCAATTCTCTCATTCTTTCCCTGTTCTCCACAGCCTTTAAGAATTTCAAACTCCATGCCTGTCCATTCTTTAATGTTGCCTTCCCACCTCCTTTTCTGTCTGCCTCTTTTTCTGAACCCTCTCATTGTGCCTTAAAAGATTGTTTTTGTTAGCTTAGATGACCATTAG
This sequence comes from Megalonaias nervosa, assembly GCA_016617855.1. NCBI lineage: Eukaryota > Metazoa > Mollusca > Bivalvia > Unionida > Unionidae > Megalonaias > Megalonaias nervosa. The sequence continues at coordinate 129,756 of JAECUM010001553.1, forward strand.
ACATGAACGTACTACTTCAGTTTTCATTTTTTTCAGTGGTCAGTTGGTCTTCATGGGGTCTTATGGCTCACTGGATCTTATTACGGACTTTTTACTGGTTACTTGGTCAATGTATGAGATGCCTAATATCAAAGGATTGAATCCTTATCTTTGATCTCCTGTGAGCA